>OY747712.1:41310734-41475734 GCA_963556495.2 Valencia hispanica
TGAGGATTGTGGAGCTGTTGGTGAAGAGGAGGAACATGACAGAGAACCAACAATATCAGACCTGGTAAACATTCTCCAGGCTCACATTGGACAACAGAAAGCTCGTGAGGTACAGTGGGACCAAGAGATTACACGACAAGACCAAAGATTTAAGGCTCTTCAACATCAGTTTAGTTTGTTTCAACAAGAGTTTCAGGCCCAGTCCTCAGCAGGCTTGAGGCCTGTATTGGAAGACCGCGCCCACTCATCTGCAGGTTTGGGGCCTGTTCCCCAGGAGAGGCCTCATGATGATGCTGATTTGGATACTTTACAACCAGAGTCTGTACCCTCTTCTTCAAAACCAGGTGAATCAGTTTCTATCACTTCTTTCTATAAAGAACCAAAATTGCAAAAGCTAAGTGAGGAGGATGATATTGAGCATTTTCTTATAACCTTTGAAAGAATAGCAGGTGCATGTAGATGGCCAAGAACTGACTGGGCATTTCAATTAATTCCACTCTTGACGGGGAAATCCAGAAGTGCATATGTACACATGGATGTGGATGCATCAATGGACTATGACCAGATTAAAGCTGCAATTTTAGAGAAATATGAAATAAACAGTGAGACCTATCGTCTGAGGTTCCGCTGTCTTCATGTGGAACCAAATGAGTCCCCCAAGGAACTTTATGTGAGACTAAAAGAGCTCTATGGGAAATGGGTCAAACCCAAAGGTAAGACCATTGATGAAATTAATGAAACTATCATTCTTGAACAGTATTTTCGAATGTTATCTCCAGAACTCCAAGTTTGGATCAAGGAACGAAACCCAAGAGATGCAGCAGAGGGGGTTTCCTTGGCAGATGCGTTTGTGGCAGCTTGTCGGAAGAACCAATCATGGGCTTTTAAGGCTTTTAAAAGAGACTGCACCCTAATCCCAGGTAACACAAGTTCAACTGGAAATGTAAGCAAGCTATATGGGAAGGAGAAATGCCTCCCCAACCAAACAAAAGCAGTGATGAAAAAACCGATCTGCTATTTGTGTGGAAAAGAAGGCCACACAAAACCTGTGTGTCCACAAAATCCTGCTAAACTCTCCCAGATGTGTTTCGTGCCCAGAGAGGGCCACATCCCAAACCGAACAAACCAGCTGTTGGTGGAGACCACTGTGGAGATAGATGGGCAGAGGGTCAAGGCTCTGATTGACACCGGGAGTACCCAGTCACTTGTCCACCGCAGGTATGTGTCACCAGCTAATATTTGCACCTCTGAAACCATACCAATCTGTTGTGTTCATTGTGATGAAAAAAAGTATCCAACAGCAGATATCTACATGAAAGTGCAAGGACATGTCTACCTGTTAAATGTTGGTGTCATGGATAAATTGCCTTTTCCTGTTGTCTTGGGAAATGATCTTCCAGTTCTCACGGATTTGATTAATGCTCTTAAAATGTGTACTGTGGCATTAACACGATCCCAGTTAAAGGCTTTAGGGGAGGCAGATGTCAGCCTAAGGGCATTACCATTCTTTGAGGCTGAGATTGAAACAGGCCCCACCAAAGGACGAAAGTCTCGTAGGCAGCGTAAAAGAGACAAATTTAGATACACAGCCCCGTCTTCTGTGCTACCTGAACCTGAGGAACAGCTAGGCTTTGAAATTCCTGACAATATTGTTGAGCTGCAGCATCAGGATCGAAGCTTGGCTGACTTCATCAAGAGAGCTGAAGAGGGTGGGACTGCAGAGGAATTCTGCTTGCAAAATGGCATTCTTTATAGACAACATGGAACAGTGAAACAGCTGGTAGTACCCAGAGCAGCCAGAGAGACTGTTATATTTTTGGGCCATTCAATTCCCTGGGCTGGCCACCTGGGGAAACATAAAACAATGGCCCGCATTCAACTGTGCTTCTACTGGCCTGGATTAAGTAAAGATGTAGCCAGTTTTTGCAGGAGTTGCCCTCGGTGCCAAAAAACATCGGCTAGATTTGCAGCAAAAGCTCCCCTTCAACCTCTTCCCATCATAAGTACACCATTTGATCGTTTGGGAATGGACATAGTGGGCCCAGTGGAAAGGAGCAAATCAGGTAACCGATTTATGTTGGTCATCACTGATTATGCAACAAAGTACCCAGAAGTGTTCCCTTTGAAGTCTGTTGAAGCTAAGACAGTGGCATTTTGCCTGGTTCAGTTCTTGCACGACTGGGGTTTCCCAAAGAAATATTGACAGATCAAGGGACAAATTTCATGTCAAAGTTACTCAAGGTTGTGTATGAACTGATTGGCATTAAGGGACTGAGAACAACCCCCTATCACCCACAAACCGATGGCCTTACAGAAAGGTTTAATCAGACTCTTAAAAACATGCTTCGCAAGTTCATCAATCAAACGGGGTCTGATTGGGATCAGTGGCTCCCATATCTTTTGTTTGCATATCGAGAGGTACCCCAAGCCTCTACAGGGTTTTCCCCCTTTGAATTGCTCTACGGGCATGAGGTTCGAGGACCGCTGGCCTTGTTGAGAGAAAAGTGAGAGGGGGAGAAAACTGGAAAAGAGCCTGTTAATATTGTTTCACATGTCCTCCAGATGAGACAAGTTGGAGAGGATGACCACATTGGCTCAGGAGCATATGAATATCTCCCAGCGAAAGCAAAAAATCTGGTATGACAGAACTGCTCGAGAACGGCATTTTGAACCCGGTCAAAAGGTTTTGGTAATGCTACCCACTGAGGATAGTAAGCTTTTGGCTCAGTGGCAAGGACCATATGAAGTCCTTCAAAAATTGGGTCCCACCACCTATAAAATCCATACTCCAAATCAAAGACGCAGCACCAGAATTCTCCATATCAACATGCTGAAAGAGTGGGTTTCAAGGCCTGAGGATAACCAGGGTGTATTTCTCATAAGAAACGTGGCAGAGGAGGAGGAGGTGGAGGAACAATACCTGCCTCTACTGTCAGCTTCAGTTCTGGACCTGAGCCATCTCTCCCCTCCCCTGAGCGGGAGTCCCAGGTGAGAGCCCTTTGTAATGCCAATGTTGTAAGGAACAATCCTGGATGTACAGATTATATATCGCATGATATTCATTTGAAAGAAAATGCTGTTGTTAAACGAAGGAGCTACAGGATTCCTGAGCGCCTCTTACGCCCTTTAAAGGAGGAGATTGAGTTGATGCTTTCTCTAGGAATCATTGAAGCATCTCAGAGTGAATGGTGCAATCCTGTTGTCCTGGTGCCAAAGAAAGATGGCACCATGAGGTTCTGTATAGACTTCCGTTATCTGAACTCTGTTTCTAAGTTTGACTCTTACCCAACTCCACGAATTGATGATTTAATTGGTTGTATTGGTCGAGCAAAGTATCTTTCAACCGTTGATCTCTCCAAAGGCTATTGGCAGGTCCCTCTTACCATCAGATCCCGTGAGCTGACGGCCTTCAGAACACCTTGGGGCCTTTACCAGTTTACAGTCATGCCTTTTGGGCTCCATGGAGCACCTGCAACCTTCCAGAGACTTATGGATAGGGTTTTGGGAGGACTTTCACATTTTGCATCTGCTTATTTAGATGATATTGTCATCTATAGTAACAGCTGGGAGGAGCATTTGGAACACATCAAGGTTGTCTTTGAGTGTCTTCAGGCTGCAGGTCTAACTCTTAATGCTGCTAAATGCAACCTGGCCAAAAAGGAAGTGCAATACCTGGGGCACGTTATTGGCAACGGAGTCATTAAGCCTCAGATTCAAAAGGTCCAAGCAATTCAGTCATGCCCTTTACCACAAACCACGAAGCAACTGAAATCATTCCTGGGGATGTCTGGTTGGTATCATAAATTCATTCCTAACTTTTCTACCAAAGCTGCTGTGCTTACAGATATGACCAGCCCCAAAAGACCTAACCAGCTCCAGTGGTCGGAGGAGGCAAAGAAGGGATTTAAGGAAATCCAATGTGCCTTAAGTGGACATCCGGTGTTGCACTGTCCAGACTTCGACCAACCATTTGTTTTGCAAACGGATGCATCAGAGCGTGGCCTAGGTGCTGTGTTGCTTCAAGGGCCTCCAGAAGGACGTCATCCAATTGCTTTTATAAGCAGAAAACTGTTCCCAAGAGAAACCCGCTACTCTACAGTAGAAAAGGAATGCCTGGCTGTTAAGTGGGCCTTGGATTCACTTAAATATTACCTGTTGGGGAGAAGATTTATCCTAGAAATGGACCACAAGGCTCTAAAGTGGCTTGAAAGGATGAAGGACTCTAACAGCAGAATAACCCGCTGGTACTTGGCGATGCAACCCTTCCAGTTTGAGATCCATCACATCCCTGGGAAGCAAAACTCCACTGCTGACTACCTATCCCGCTGGCCCATGGCGTTTCCAGAGGAGGGGGAGTGTGTGGCGGTTTCTCCAGCCATCTCTCTGTTAGTATTTAAATGTTTTGGGTTTTCACACTATGTTCATTATTTAATTTTGCAATGTTTTAAGATGTTTACTAATATGGGTGCACACATTTAGTAACATCTCACATTTTGATCATTAACTGTTTTCATTTATTTTTTTGCTGAGATGGAATGAACTGGCTGAGAGGACACTAATTGGTGCAACTCCAGGAAGTGGGGGAATCCATCTGGCTGCTGGAAGCAGGGGACTTGAAGCTGAAAGAGCTCAAAGATCTCTAAAACTGAACTGGATTATATACCAGATTGTTAGGATGTATTAGTTTAGATATTTGTGTTTATAGTTATAATTCACTGACTTGATTAGTTCCTTAGGTTTATTCATTGTTTGTCTTAGTCTCTTTCCCTTTCCCCCCTCCTTGTTTCTTGTAAGCTAGCCTCTGTGTATAAAATCCCCTGTGTTCATTGTGAGTCAGTCTGTTTGTTAGTCTTAGTTAGGTTTGGCTTAGTTGCTGTTTCCTTTTTGGCCGTTCTTTTTTCTACATTTTGATATGAGTTCAGTATTTTGTTAATTATATTTGGGAAAAATAAATGGAGAATACCCCTTTATACCTTTGTCCTGGTGTCTAACTGCTTGGTCCCTGACTATATATATATATACACACACACACTTCTAGGGGCAGTGCCGCCGCCGAAACTGAGACACTCAAATATGAAAATAAAGCATCTGCAGTCGCTTGCTGTTAAAAGTCAGGGATACTTTTTGGTTTTGTGTGACGTAAGATAGGAGTGTGGCGTGAGAGCATTTGAAGGCACCGAAATGTGTGAATCTCACAGCGTAAGTGTGAGAGTTGATAGCCCTGATTGTTCTGGTCCTGAGTGGGGGCGTGGCACCTGGGGTGTCCTATCACTCCACTGTACAGTAGGCAAAGTAAGTGAAGTGTCTTGCCCAAGGAGACAACGGCATGTAGCAGGCGGAAGCAGGAACCGAACCCATGATTTCTGGGTTGCAGGCAGACAACTCTACCACTGAGCCAGCCACCCAATAAGAGGCTTCTGCATCAAACAAATCAGTTATTGATTAATAATTTGAAATTTACTTGTGCAACTGTGTGTACAGTGAACAGTTAACCAGGATGTGTTAAGTCTATTTTGTCTATTAATTCTATCTTTGATGAAACTCAGGATAAACAGTATCTAGCATCTATAAGAGGTAGAAGAAAGTTCACATACATATTGTCACCATGGTAAATGTCAGGTCAGAAGGTGATCGTTTTTAATCATTTTCATTCAAATTTAATAAAATGTATTTATTTCAAAGAACCCAAGTTTTATTTGAGTTCTTTTTTAAGTCAGCACAAAAATGGGACAATTAAACGGAAAGCTCTATTTTTTTATTTTAATTTTGCTACATTAAAAGCTATTGGAAATATATGACCCATTATTTTTTCATAATGCCCTCTTTTCAACATAAAAATAAAATGGATGATCTCCTTCGTCCACATAGTAAAACAATTTATTTGAAGTCTTTTGGTCATATGACCTGGAGGCCAATAAGGAATTCTCGATATTTCTTACAACAAAAATCTTATGGAATCAGGTGTAACTCATTAGTCACCACACAATTCAGCATCGATTCTTAGTGTTTGGGTCACCTGGAAGCTATCGATTTCTGGGGGACTATTTTGTACTTTGGTGGACTGGAGTTTGTTCAGGGTCCCTAAACCAACTAATTCTGTAGCAAGTCCATGGAGTCTCACCAAGCACTGGCTCTCAGACAGCATCAGACAGCAGGAAAAGGCATTGCTGCTTCTAGTGAATCACAGCCAGAATATCTGTTAAATATTGAACTTAAAACTAACTTAATTGTGGGAATAAAACCATATTTGGAGCAAAGGAGAATGACTTTCCCAATCAAAACGGGTTGAGAGTGAATTCAGACATCAGAGTTGGAGTACTGTCAGACCCCACGACTGCCAAACCCATCTGTAATCTGACTGGATTGTTAAATTTGTGATTGACAAGAAATTGGCCAATAAGCCTAAAGAAAGAAAATTCTGGTCGAAATTCGTGCTTGCAAGTTGAAACTCATATGAAGGATGAAGGCATTTACACTTTGCTTTGTTGCTTTGTATCTGTAAAAAGACCTTAACAAAAAAAATTGTAACTTGTGATTATTTTTTACATAAACATGTTCCCATCTACACATGCGCATAAGCAAAAATTCTCAGCCCGTTTATTTTACAAGGTTACAAAACTCATTTCGCCACTACACAGTCTGATTTACTGGTACAAAAATATTTATGACCAAAATTTGAGCCCATAAACAGGGTCTCATTAGATGAACACCACTCGAAGGAAAGATAAGATAGTAGCAGATCCAGAATGGATCAGAAACAATTACATGCAGGATGAAGATAAGATTCTTACCCTCCTCCAAAACTCCATCAAGTAAGGGGGTCCAGTGTGATTATGATTGACATAGGTGAAAGTGAGATGCGACCTTTGGTTTTTCCTCTTTTCCCTTAGGTTCAAGGAGAGGCTACGTCCAGGAACCAACTAGTCCATGGACCCAGATAATCAGCGGGAACTGCAATGAAGGAACACAAGTGTAGGGAAGTCAATGATCACAAAGCTGGGATGTGGAACTAGAGGTGGCCTGATTACCTCTCTGAAAAGTTTAACCATCCGGCGTCTGCTCCTGGTAACAGCTCCTCTTTTAAACTCCACCTTAACTGGCCTAACCGGGAAGCCGTTAACCGGTAAGATGCTTCATCTGCCTCCAACACCCTGGACGGAAAAAAGGTAAAGACACACACACACTCTGCACACAACCACACAGAACCCAGTAATTAAACTAGAAAACCACTTGTAGAGCGCAGACCTCCACCAAGGTAGCTCAGTCCCCCAACCCCCAGACAGTGATCCGGATCTAAAATCTATTCACCGGTCCCACTGTGGACCTTTCCTGAAAGTTTAATCAAAACCCGTCTGTAACTTTTTCAGTTATGTTGCTAACTAGCTCAATCCCACCCAGACTGTGACCCGGATCACCCCCAGAATCTAGCCACTTGTACCTGGTCCCACTACTGACATAACCTGAAATTTTCATCAAAATCCATCTATAACTTTTTGAGTTATGTTGCTAACAGACAAACCTTGGCAAAATCATAACCTCCTTGGTCGAGGTAATGATAGCAAACAGTTATGTTATCAGCATAGAGATGGAGAGATGCACAAGTGACATTCTGAGTGGCATTATAAAAAACATTTTGACCCCTAATACAGGATCTTGAGGGACCCCTTTTCTTATCTATGTTAATGTCGTTACATGTTTAATATTGCTTTCTTGTAACTTTTAGAAATACTAATTTTTAGCTTATAGTAGTGGTATTTTGGTGGAGGCTTTACTAAGCTCTTTGAGCTTTTTGCCACTCTCCCTGCATTGTTACAATTTCATATTGTCCTTTTGTTCATGTTTGTTGTGTCAAGAAAACTAAGCAAACATTTATGCTTTCAGCCCACTTAGCCCACCAGAGACGCTATATCTTAAAGCCTTTGGCATAAGATTTCAATATGTAAGGTCTTGAATGTTATTGATAAGTCTGTTAAAAGTCTACAACAGTAGTTGTTGGAATTTGGGGCTTCTTCAAAATCATTTAAAACTTTAAAAAGGTCACAGTTACTGGTGTAGGTTCCCCAAATGTCTTTTCTCTTTCTGCTGCAGATCATTATGATTTTCTTTACTTCTTTCTTTTTCTGTAGCAGGAATAATGGCAATAGTATAAACTGGAGTATAGTTGCAGGCAATGGTGGGGTTAACTGGTAGGATTGGTCTCATCGTTAGTCTGACTGACTTACTCTTGGTGATGCAGCATTTCTGCTGTCCTCAGCAGCAGCCATCATTGGGAAGTGAAAATTAGGTTTTGCTTCCAGCTTCCAAACAGAATATCCGGACTTGGCCTGAAATGATCATTGCAGATCTTGGGTGATGACAAATCTGGCCATCTTTCAGTCCGCCCCGGTCCTCTTTTCTTATTACCATTTTATTGCCAGTTTTAAGACCCCTACCCTACAACCAGCTTGCTTAGCAATAAACATATTCAACAAACACAAGGTACTCAGTCAGATATAAAAGAAAAACAAGACATATTATTCATGAACTCCTGTCAGGAACACTGCCCATGAGTAAAGCATAGTGGTGCTGTACATCACAACTAAGACTGACACATTTTGGACACTTATTTCTGAACTGGCAAAAAAACTGGCTTTTTTTCCATTTATTTTTCAGGACAGATAGTGATCGACTGTTGGCAACAAAACACAAACAGATAGCTTCCAACACACCTAAAAAAAAAAATCAAACAAAACCTTAAAGTTGAATGAACTGTTGTTTATACAATATGCTGAACCCAGGAGCAAATGCAGTTCATGTGAAGTTTAGCCAGAAAAGCTCATCTGCTTTCAAACTATCTAGTGTCTAGTGTTGCATGTACTCTTAAAGACCCACAACAGTGAAAATCATGTTTTTCGTGTTGTTAACATGTTCTTGTGCCATTTTTCATCCATTCAGAGGAAATATCTAAAGAAAATTAAGCTCAAAATTGCATCTCTGAGTATTTCTGCTTTCAAATCGCTGTGAATCAGTTGCAGACGCTAAAAGGCAGTCTAAAACAAACTGTTTGTGACGTAGCAACCACACTGGGCGAGGTACAAGCTCCTGCTCCACTCTGCCCCGCCCGCTCAGGTTCTGAGGAGTAGAGAAGACGATGGCGGATCAACACATCAACACCTGTGTGCTGTAGCAGGTTGCCCTGCTAAAAGGAATTATATTATTAGCTTTTACCAAAACCATCTGCAGTGAGAGAGAAATGGATTAAGTTTCTTGGTCACAGTAAGATTAAAAACCGCACATCGGTTTGCAGTCAACATTTTAGAGAAGACGGTTTCACAAACAGGCAGGGGAAAAAATGGGCTTCGCTAGTAAACTACTTTTGAAGCAGGGTGCAGTGCCTTCCATCAAGTGGACACCCTGGAGCTTTACCGGCAAGTTTATTTTGTTTCCTGTCGGGAGCTAATTCAACCATCCACTTGTTTGTGAGGGACTGTAAACTAGCAGGAGAGGTAGCGTAAACGGAGAGCTCTCAGCAACAGGGAGTGGTCCTCTGCTCCTACGGTTCCGCCCACAACACAGCTAAGCAAACTGCTAATGAACTAGTGCCGCTCTTCTGAAGCTATGTCCTAGAAAACAGCACAGGTTTTGGCTAAAAACGGGATCATCAAAATTTAAAGACCACTGCGAACACTTTAAAATAGCTCAAAAGATCATCGGAGTGGGTCTTTAAAAATCTAATGTGCCCCCATTTCCTTTTTTGAGAATTTTGAATTTAGTTTCAAATGAACAAACATGATGCTTTTAATTTACAGGCACTTCACTGAAAAAAGTTTAATCAGATTTCCATTGCAAAGTCGCAATGGAAACAAACGGGTGGAGAGAGAACCAATCAGGACTCAGGACTGCCTCACAAAGGAATCTTATCTGTGGGGTTGGGCCTCTCCTTCTCCTCCTTGCTGATAACTGTTGTGTTGCTGCTCTGGAGTGTTTTCTTTTGCTTAAAGGTTTGAGGTGGGAGTTAGGGGATTAGGTAAGTTTGGGGTAACCTGTACATTTCCGCACTCAGGCTAGTTTCTGTTAGACACACTAGGTATGTAGGTTAGTTCCACCCATGTTGTGTATTTGGTGGGCCTCTTTGCCAAGTTTTTTCTTTGTTTTCATTTAGAAAAGATGTCAGTTAGACCCTGTTTTGTTTTATTTGCTTCTCTGATTTGGCCCAACCTAACTGTTTATTTTTCCACCCCACATTTGGTGCAGCCTTTTGAGACTATTTTGGGAAGAATAACAACCTTTTTCACTTTTACAAGGATTCTGTCAATTTATTGTGGCTGTCGCGTCCCTCTTTTCACCCAGGCATTGTAAAAGCGCCACATTTAGTTCACGATTGATTTGGTTTTGTGAATCTTTTACTAAGTGTTTAAAAGTTTTGTGAGTTCGCCTGGAGTGAAATTAATAGATGGGACAAACTTTTGAAAGGAGGACCAAAAGTGGCAAGGCTTTCAAAGTAGAGCTCTACAGAAGGTGAGTGATTCAGTCTCCAACTCTTCAGTCCACATTTCTATCAAACATTTGAAGGCGCTCTACTGTATAGCATGAAAAGTAGCATTTGAATCAGAGTATAAATGTACTTTGTGTGCTCAAAACCACCCAGAACTTATTTATAAATGTGGTCCAACAATCACCAGCCTGCATAAACTAAACGACAATTCACAGAGAATGTTAGAACTCAACCCAATGACGCCCAAGGATCTCTCTCTCTTTAGACCTCCACAATAAAACTGTTCAAGCATAGAGCAGGTAGAGGACAAAATCATCCCTAAAGCTTTGAATGTAGCCAGCAGCACAGTCCAATAAATCGTTCTGAAATGCAGAAAGTTTTTTTGACTAGTCTAGAATTTTTTTTTTTTTAAGGAGTGAACACAGTGCAAAATAAAAAGGTAAAGCTTAAGCAATGGACCAACACAAAGTAGCACAAACTTGTGATTGGATGGGAAATCATGGTTATATTTTTTTTAACAGAAATCTGGAAAGTGTTGAGTGCATTCAACCTTTTTTACACTGATTCACCCAAGTAGCATCATAAAGACAACGGAACACAGTGGGGACAAAGTTGTGGAGCAGGCCTAAGAAAAACAATTTGTGCACAGCTTTGACAGCTTCTGCTGGTAGATATCTTCAGGACTCGTTTTTTGGGGGAAAGGGTGGTGCCGTTGACAAATTTAAAGGAGGGGTACTATGCTTCTTCCAGGCACATATTACCCTTCTATAGCACACTCCAATAAAATTGTCACCTTAAGTCTTTTAAAAGTCTGTCATTTATCCAAATCCACCTTAAAGAAATTTACTTCCATATTGGACGCCTTGATTTTCGCCTGTGCCTCTCTAAGACCCTCCTACTCTTTCTGACACTCCCCCTTTCAGTTCGTCACATACTGTGCATCATCGCAGCATGCACGGAGTCGGAAAAAAAATCCCACAAAAGACGCGCAGCTGCAGCTGGTGTGTTTATAATTACTGCACATGGGATTCAGCCGGAGTTGTGTGAGGTGGGGAGGGGAGGGGAGCTCCTGCAGGGGCGAGGCTCTCGGCTGAGTACGCAAGGTCGGAGGAGGAGATGGGTGGAAAAGGCAGGGATAGGTGGGAGCAGGCGTTTCAGCAACCCCGAGAACTACCAGCAGAGACCGGCAGAGACTCAAAGATTACTCTAACATGAGTGAATGGGTCAGAGCAACACTTCAGGTATGTTTTTAATGAGGTAAAGACAGGTTCTCAGGATATTAAGCTTCAGAAAGTCCGTTTTGCATAATACCCCCCCTTTAAAGGAAGTGGTGTTATGACCAATCTCAGTGTTGCGCTCTCCATATCTTTTGACGGACATTTCAAAATTGGGCATGTCTCAATCACCCTCTGCCTGCCTGCCACAGAGCGCTTGCACTGACGGAAGATGGCGCTTTGTGTTTCCCCATTCCCGCTGACGGAGAAGTATAAACTAGCCTAAAATGTTACGCTTGCTACTGCCTATCTTGGCCAGGTCTCCCTTGAAAAAGAGGTTTTTAATATCAATGGAATCTGTTGATTATTTTTTATTTGACGTAAATGTAACAGCTTCCAAAACATATACTCCTCATGATATTGGATTTATCTGCAATTTGTGACTTTCTATCTATTCTCAGCTCCTCATCCCCTGATTAACTTATTTCTTACTATAAGGTTTATCTCCATAAACCTCTCAACACATTTGCTCCACTCAAACTGTCTCATTTTCTCGCTCAGCTCCATGTTTTACTCTAAATCTTTGTCATCTCAAAGCCAAAGGACGCCACCTGGAGCGTCTGTTTAGGAAAACAGGACTTAACATACACAAAGAACTGTACAATAATCATATTTTGTTTTATAAGGACTGCATTGCCTCAGCTAAATCTGCATACTACTCCGGTTTAAAAAGTTCTACTAAAGGGAACTCAAAGTCTCTCTTTTCTCTGTTTAGCAAAATTACTTAGCCTCCAGACGTATTCCCCTCCTATATGTACTCTGACTTTTGCAATTCCACTATGTCTTATTTCATTTGCAAGATCTCTGATATTCACAGACAACTTCATTCTGTAGGAGCTGCTCATTCTAAATTTGACTCCCTGTTCTCTCCATTGTCTTCTTGTCAGTTATTCTGAAGTTTCCCTCTTCCTTCCATAATTGATGTATATCATATCATTCAGAAATCTAAATCATCCACCTGGAAGCTTGATTCTCTCCCCACAATGTTGGTTAAAGCTTGTCTTCCTTTGCTGGTCCCCGTCATCCACTCCTCCCTAAGCTATTGAATTGTTCCTTCATCCCTTAAAACAGCATCTGTTACTCCAGTTCTCAAAAATCCTGGTGCAGATCCCAACAACTTCCATAACGTTCACCCAATTTCAAACCTTCCTTTTATTTCAAAAATCTTTGAGAAAGTTGTTGCCTTCCAGCTCCACTCACACCTTGATAACCTCAATTTTAATGAACAATTTTACTCTGGTTTCCACCCCAACCATAGTACAGAAACCGCTCTGGTAAAGATCACCAATGACCTCCTGTTAGCAGCTGATTCTGTTCTCCTCACCATTCTTATACTTCTCGATCTCAGTGCAGCATTTGACACCATTTCTCATAATATTCTTCTAAACAGATTAGCATCCATTGGCATTAGTCATACTCCCCTGGCCTGGTTATCTTAAATCTTTAAGACCGCACCCAGTTTATCCAGTTTAAATCCCACTCCTCGTCTTTGTTTCCCGTTTCTGTAGGCTTACCCCAGGGTTCAGTATTAGGGCCCCTTCTGTTCATTATTTACATCCTCCCTCTTGGCCAAAATCAATCGTTCTGCAGATGAAACCCAGCTCTATATTTCTTACAAACCCAATTTCTCCCTTCCACTTACTTCGCTTCAGACTGTCTTATGAGGATTAGATCATGATTCTCCTCTAATTTTCTCAAACTCAACAGTAATAAAACTGAAGTGTTACTTGTTGGCAGAGCCTCCACTTGTAGGTGATTTTTTTCTGAAACACTTTTTGCAGTGTTGCTTGAAATGCTCTTCACATACAGACAGCAACCAATAAGTTGTTTTGATGTTTCGTCAAATAAACTAAAATCATAATTGCCTCTGAACCGGAAAATCTTGAAAAAACCTCGTCCAATCGTCTTGAACAGGCTGGTCAGGATGATTGGCTCTTGAGCCATCAATCAAACTCCCCTCTCACAGCACTTCCCCCTGCTGCGTGTTCCCCTCTTTGTGCACGCATTGCGCATTCTCGGCTTGGAGCAGTAACAGGAAGGGAAGCTAGAGCCGCAGTAGCTACATTAGCATACACTTTTTTTATCTGTGAATGCGCCATGTAGTCTGTCGAAGCTACACAGCGCTAGTCTGTGCGTGAACCCACGGAAACAAGCAGTGTGCCTTCCTGTGTTCCGGAGGCGTGGCCTACTGAGGGAGTCTGAAGAAAGGTGGTTGGATTTTTTTTTTCAAAATACAGCCTGCTCCAACAGCTTTTACAGAATCACCTACCCTACCTTTAACCAAACTCTCATGGTTGATACTACACTATGTGTCTGCCTTTTTTTTTCTTTCCTTTATTTTTTTACAACAAATATAAAGCTCTGAATAAATCCCATGATTCAACAAACTGGGTTCTTTTTCAGCTTATTTTCAAACATCTTATTTAGGAGTTATTGTCCTTCATTGTGAATTTTTTCACATAGTCAAAGCTTGCCTGTGCAAGGGAAGGTCAGGCTGTTTCAATTAGTTATATCATTATACCAGGCAAACCATTTGCAATGACAAATGCATCACCATTGTAAGCAGCATCCTGGGGAGTGAAAAGGAAGGTTGATTAGGAAAGTTTGAAATATTAGGCAGAGATGAACACTCTGAACACTTTTCTCTCACTGTTTTCATGGAGTGGGACAATAAATGAAGAGGAAAAAAATACTGAAACGAGTTTGAGCCATTTTGGGGTACTGAGCAGAAATAGCATGGCGTAAAACTGCTCCCACCTCTGCAATATTAATACTTGACATTCCTCAGCTAGATACACCATGGAATTATTGTGTGTGAAGAGATGACATTGTAGAGATTGAGTGATGATGACATTCAGTGTGAAAAACACTTCCTGTGCACACTCGCTGTCTGTTTGACAAAGAGGAAGGCTGACAGGGTGGCTGCTGTGTGCTCCACACATTTCCACCTATTTTCATGGAAATTAAAATCTGGGTACCACCTCTCAAATGCAGTAATGTAAATGAAGTTCTGCTGTTGGTTGATTGTGTGTGAATAAGACAGAGATTGACTGACTTTAGCAAACACTGCAAAGCAAATTAGTTGACTGATGGCTCAAAGAGTTAGTGGATTTATTCATAGATTTCCTAATTAAAAAGTTGCAGAGTTATGACCTCGTGGCTTCTTGGTGATCGACCCAATCAAACTCGTTTGAACACATTGCACATTCCTTCCTTCTTGTTCCATTGTGTTTCTTATAATTACTTTAGCTGCGTGTAAAAGTGCCAGAATTGGCTCAGCACCAATTCTTTTGTCTTTTTCAAAAAATCTTCTTGAAATCATTTCGATGATTTTAGAGACAGTTACATGCATAATTGTTTCGTTCCAACAGCTGACATTTCCAAGTGCTCTTACTGGAAAATGTCTTTATTACCTCCACCAGGAGATTATGTTTTTGTGCCAGTCTGCCAGTTTGTTTTTCTGTCTGTCTGTCTGTTGGCAACATAACTCAAAATGTTAGATGGATTTTGATAAAATTTTCAGGAAATTTCTACATGAAGCGTGTATCCACCCACCGTCCAGTGGTGCTAACCTCCACTCCTCCAGTGTCGGAGAGCCCACAAGCGGCTTCCCTCATATAGGAGCCCTGCTATGGTTGGAACATATGCACAGCAAATTTATCGCGCAGTTGCAAATCTCCCCTCGCTGCTGGAAAAGCACAGCAACAGCACGAACACAACATGTCATTAAAGAGGAACTAAACCCCAAAACAACTTTTTTTTTGGCTTCTAAACTGTATAAATGGGTCTTTACCAATGCAGTCTTTCAGTTTCTGGGGATTTTTTTACATTTTGGTGTAAACTTGTTTAACTCTACACTTTTTGGTCTAAAAACGTCTTAGTGCTGCCCTCTTAGGGTTGAACTGTGGCGACTGCATTTGAATTTTGTGACTGGTGGAGAGCGGTACATCTTTACGTCACAGGCATTGACTGTGTCACAGCAGCCATGGTCTCACAGACACGCCCCGTGGGTTTGGGTATAAAACTATCAGACATACCGGCCCTGTTGAGAGTTTGGATTGCGTTTTTCAGGTTACCATTATTATCACATTAGAACTTAGTTAGCACAGCTAACATACTGTTTTGATCGTTAGCCTATGTTAGCATTACCACTCGGAGACCGGACCCATCCTGTCTCTCTCTCCCTCAGCAGCAGCCCCAGCCTTGGGCAGCGCTGACTCAGCGCCCCAAGCCAGCGGCTCGAATTGATACGACTCGCAGCCGCTGGGCTCCATAAAGCCTCCCTTTACTCCTCTATCTCCGGTGACGACGGAGGAGATCCGCTGGTTCAGGGCGCCGAGTCAGCGCTGCCCGAGGCTGGTGCTGTTGAGGCAGAGGGAGACAGGAGGAGTCCAGTCTCTGAGTGGTGATGCTAACATAGTCTAACGTTCAAAACAGATGAATGTTGATCAGATCGATGTTTCGCAAAACTGCCAACGACGCTTTGGTCACTGTCCATGTTTCAGTGTCACATTAAGCGAGCCGTCACTGTCCTCCGGAACACACCCCAACGTTCCCCCGTCCGCTTTTCCCCCACACTTGGCCATTCCCCTCTGTGCTTCCTGGCACCGCCCACTTTGTAGAATTTTTCAAATGTTGTCTGGGGGCGGGGTTATGATTTTTCATGGGGTTCAGTTACACTTTAAGCGCATTTCCGCCAACGGAACTTAAGGGCAACATTACCAGATAACATTACCACCTCATCGGGACTGGCCGACAGGGGCGTTTGAGGCCATTTCAGGAACCAACAGAGTACCAGTCTTGGGGTTTGTACTCAGAATGGCCCAATCGAGTAGCTGGGGGGGCTTTGGTTAAGTTATGCTGATTGGTTGTAATTCAGAGTGAAATGAGCCGACGCAGCCAAACAACCGACTTTGTAAAAATAAGTTTATGGTGAAACCGTTTATAACAGAAACACAGCAACAATCCCTGCTTCTTCCATGTTGATCTCTTGTCATATTCTTCCATTTCTGGTACAAACATTGTTTTTGTGGACAACTGTTCTCTCTGGTTTTGAATGCTGTGCAGCTGGAAGGATTTTTGCTGATACTTTTTATTTTTGGACATTTGTTATGATGCATAACCATGGCAACAAGGTGGTTTACAACTGGCAGCAGCTGATTAACATCACAAAAGCTCAAATAATACCTCAACTACAGCCACAAAACCCTGATGAGTTGAAAAGAAGATGCCATAGATCCAGAGTATCCTCTACGTCAGACTGTCATACGCTACAGAGCGTCTTCAGTCAGAGGCTTCTTCAGATCTGCAGAGCGCTACAGGAGATCATCCCTACCCACAGCCATCAGCATCTACAACAAATATTTGAAGGAACTTACATAATGAGTTACAACAACATTTAATTTTCCCTTTGGGATTAATAAAGTAATTTTGAATTTGAATTTCTGCTGTTCTTTGGCCCTTTTTTGGCTCTGATCGGTGACGCTACTCGCTGCTAAAACGGTCATGACATCATGTTTCAGCTGATTCCTTAAAGCGTCAACTCTGTATGGAGACACAATGGCGCCAGTGTTATTTAGCTGGGGAGGCCGCAGTTTATTTTGGGGGGGGGTAATTTTTTTTAACCCCTTAATGTTTTTACCCCCTGTTTGCAGTGTTTCAAATATTTCCGGGTCAAAACAGCCCTTTTTGACACCATGTAAATATTCATATTATACATAATTTAAAAAGGGACTGGCTGAGGTAAGTTCTGGAGTTTTTCCTAACGATCGCTCTGCTCTAGATTGGTGGTCGATTCTCTTGTTTTCTGCTGCTTTGATCAGTGACGCTACTCGCTGCTGAAACTGTCCTGATACACTCAGAAAGAAAAATAATGTAATGTCCAACTCACCCTTCTTAGCTGTGCCGGCACATCCACAGAGCCATCATCTCACACAAAAAAATATTTTTACATCCAGTTAATGTACTCAAATAAAGTACTTAGTCCGCAAGTCTTCCTCAATCAAACTCTGCCGCTAAAAACCTTTGTAAATTCCATTCTTGCTTGTATTTCTCCGTATGTTTACATCGTGGGTACCGGTTAGCATGCTCTTAATAGTGCGCTTCTTCTAATTATTCACGGCAAACAACGAATTGGTGCGTTACTGCCACCAACTGGTAAGAAATGTGGACCAGAATGTCATTTTAGGGTCATATCTATTCTGCATCCTTCTAAGGACTACATAGGACAGGTCCTTCCTCGACCGGGTAGACTGGATGTTAGCGGCTGTGAATTTGGACAGTCTAGCCTTCAGATACCATCCCTTCCTCTGCTTATATCCTGCCGCCTAGCAACCGTGACCACACTAAACACAAGCTGGTAAAAAAATGCAGGTAGAAATCTACCTGAGTTTTCTTATGTTTTTTTTTATTCTAGAAGAGATACAGCAGCTTTACCGTCGCCGGCATGCTTTATATCTCCGGCTAATCATTTTATTTACTTCAACAGAATTAGGCTACAAGTGTCTTCTTTTACCACATCCAAAACTCCCGATTAGTAACCTATAGCACCCTCTATTAGTGGCTCTGGTGGAGGTCTGCGCTATCCAAGTGCTTTTCTAGTTGAACATTCTTCATTGCTTTGTAGTTTTAAAAATTGTACAGTTAGTTATTTTTTGTTCATTTTAATGAATTTTGTTGAATTTTTTAGTGATATACCACTGCAGCGTTCTCAATTAATATACACATGATAACATGCCACTAACTCTGTTGGATAAATAATTTTTATGTTAGGAATATCCATGTAGTTGTCAACTGGAACACCACAGAAAGAAATAGTTTGTCTGCCTTGTACTCACATCTGCTGTCTCCTGGTTTATGTGTTGTGAGCGGGGGAAATTGTTGTGACGACAAACAATTTACTCATTCTGGGAAGATACTAAGGTGGCTGATCAGGGTATGGGAATAATTACAGTATTTTGAATTTGGTGTTATTTGTAAATTTTTGTTAATGTCATGTTGTGAGTTGGGGTAGGAACCACACAGTAAACCCGTATAGTTGAATCTACTTTAAAAAATCCAGGTAACTCAGTGCCGTAATGCTTTTAAACAATGTAAGAGTAGTATTGATGGGAATTCCAGCGCTTTTTGGAAAGCCGGTTCTTTCGACTGATGATCATCTTTGATAAGGCTTTTGTTTGTGCTGTTCTTTGTTGATCAACAAGCTTGAACCCCAGAAGGAATCTTTTCTCATCCTTGTTAAGACATATTTTTCCATCGTAGGCTCAAAAAAATAATTACAATAAAATAGGACCATTAATACCATTTATTATGCACCATTCCATTAACGTAAAGAAATTACTGTGTTTAAGTCTTTTCTATGCACAAATATACATACAAATCTCAAATTCTTTATATTACCCTCAGGTGCAAATTTCTTTTGATCCAAGTATTCCATTGGTAATAACTGTACAGCTAATTTTTCTTAAGTTGTACATTTGCTTTTACGCTACAATTTCTTTTCCTTACTTTTTAGTTAAATTTTTTCACCTTAGTTTGAATATACATGCTTCCATCTAGCTTTAACTTGCTGCTGGCACACCTGAATTTCCCCCTTGTGGGACAGTAAAGGATATTTCTATTCTGTTCAAGAGACCTAACTGATCATCAAGCTATCCAGGGATTTGAAAGTGCCTTGCAGTTACTCCAGTCTCCCTCTTATTTTCCACAGTGAGAAGAGACATTGGAAGGAAGAAAAAAAATAATTCAACACACTTGGCAGCATTGCGGTTAGACCTTTTAATTTTGGCTCCAGCTCTGACCAGCATTGTCACTCTGATACACAGTTTTGGCATCAGCATTCCTTCTTTCAAAAACTGTGACTCCCAAATACCACACTTTACTAAGTTCAATTCAGTTTATTTATATAGCGCTGATTCACAACAAATGTCATCAAGGCATTTTACTAGAAAGGTCCTTTCAATAAATCAATCATAAAAACATTCCAAGCAGTTTAAAGTTTGTTAGTTTTCTATTTAAGGAATCCCAGCAGATCGCATTGAGTGATTGACTTGAGGTTGTGCCCCGTTTATGCAGACTCCAACCACAGCAATCCCTCAGCAACCCCTCATACTGAGCTAGCATGTAGCAACAGTGGAGAGGGAAAAACTCCCCTTTAACAGGAGGAAGCCTCAAGCAGAACCAGGCTCAGTAGGAGCGGCCATCTGCCACGACCGTCTGGGGGTTCGAGAAGACAGAGCAGAGACACAGAGAGAACAGAACTGATGTAGGAGTACTTTCTATGTTAAAGAAAGTAAAACTTTGATAACAGGATATGGGGGCATTGCAGCTAAGCAGGATACCAGACCAGGTGTAGCTTCTATGGGGGGAAAAAAACACCAAGTAAATCCTGCAAGGATTGTGTAAAACTTAAAGGTTGTGAATTGAAGTTACTGAAACTAACTTTTACTCACAATCAGTCTGTGGTCCTCTGTGCAACCTTGGGAGGAATCTTCCCTTGAAGTCAAGCTTTCAATCGTTCTATAATCTCAGGGCAAGATGTAGTTCAATAAGAAAGACTGTTTTTGATGAGTGAGCAGAGAAAACCACCCTCTTCCCTCATTTGCTTTTATGTCTCACTCACTTTTGTAGCAGGATCTCTGGGGGATAATAGAGTGGTCAAACAACCCGTTGCAGTATCCCCACAAGATTAGATCTGTTGTATTAGTCCTACAGGAACCTCAAGTTTAGAATTTAGATGCATAATTTACAGATGACAATATTGTCTAGTAACATATCCTTTTCCACAGTTCTCCAAGGTGGAAAGATTTCTTCAGACAAACATAATCCAAAGCTTTGTATTTTAAATACTTAAATACCTTTGGAGTTTTGATTCAGAGTTTCTTTTAGTAACCTAAATGTTCAATCTGTGTTTTGCAACATGATTGATGCATGTGTAACACACTTTTGGACGAGAGAAATTGTGACTCTAAAAGACCATCTAACTAATGTTCGTATAAATACAGTGAAACAGACAGTAAATCTAAAACCCATGTTTTACTTCAGGGTAAAATGAATCCTTCAGTGCATTGGTACTTTTATTTTTGCAAACTTCCGAACATTTCCCAATAGTGGGAAAAGATCATCTTTGTTTTTCTTCAGAAATACTAGAATATGAAAATGTTCTCCCTACAGGGAGAAGGCTCTGGTGAGCAATTGAATCAGATTCACAGTTTACAATTTAAAGATATTGATTTGACTCTGTTAGTTCAGCATCTAATATTGACTTCCACAGGCAACTTTCAGTTTGTTACTGGTGTTTAGATATTCTTCCAAAATGCAATAGCTGATTAACCAGAGGCTCTATCCTAGGGTGATGGTACAACAAATCCAGTTTGTGAATCCTAGAATTTAAGCAACATTTCTTTTTAAAAAACAGTTTTCCAAAGTGATTTAATAGTGAAAGTTAAAGATTTTATCTCAAACAAGAAGACCACATAATTTTCTTCTCTATGTTAAGAAAATAAAGCCAGATTTAATATAATATGCTTCTGTTGCAATGAACTGTTTAAAATAATTATTTGAATGCGGGAACTTCACTGTTGAACATTTTGTGATTGGCACACAGACTAATCAGCCGTATTATTAGGTCAACTGTGTTTTTACAGAAAGGATTGGACCCTCATTATTAACATATCATAATGTTGCCGGAGAATTGTGGAAAGCACATCGATGATGTAAATCTCATATTCCACAGGTGCTCTACTGGATTGAGATCGGATTATAGAATTTTGGGCGAATACTACCAACCCAAGCTACACTGCATTTCCCAGGGTAAAGGGCTCTGTCACAAGAAAAGGCATTACTTAACCAGGAACTTTTGGAAATAGTTTTTTGAAGACGGCATACTAAGGATTTTGATTTAGCTACATTTTTTACCATATAATTTAACTCAGTTAGTTTAGAATAGTCTGAGAGTATCATGTTCCTTTTTCTGCCACGTGTTATGGCTGTACCATTCCTTCTGGTTGCTGATTACTTCCACCCATGCTGCCTACAGTATATAAAACACTTGGGTTAATCTCACTCAGTGTCAGATTGTCCATTGTCAACCATTCTTAGTATTTTCAATATCCCTGTTCCTGATTGTATGCCAGACCTATTATCTGATTGGCCTGCTCTACAAAGGTGAAGATTAAGCTCTTTGCCATGGGATGAGTTCTTGCTCTGAATCTTACCTTTATTTTGTTTTCTTAAGGATTTTGGATCTGATCTGCACTCTCTGCCTGCCCTGTTACTGACCTGGACCCCACCACTGTCAAGAGTATTGGACAGTGGACACATTAAGTTTTGACTGTCCTATGGTTTGCTCCACGAAGGAGTTGTGTGCTTACATAATCTTAAAAGTGTTAATGGTGTCTCCACACACCCTGATGTCATTGTTCTACTTCTCTCTACAGTCCTGCCGGTAAAACAATCCCTGGTAAAAAGAACACTGCAATTCTCAGTTGTAATCCCACCAGTTCCTGTTTACACAAGACTTCCAGTTTGAGTTACCAGTCACCGAAGAGATAGAAATTCTGTTAATGTTGTATGAGGGTTTAATTCTGTAGTGTATGTGGCATCACTTAGAAACGGTGAACAATCAAGAGGAATGTGGTACATCATGTGTGCCTTGTGTGAAGAAGCTGTGACCATTCTGTGAACAAAGATCTATGTGGGAGGAGTTTCCTGCTAACTCTTGTTTCAATAAAAACCTTATGCTGACATTAAGCTGTGCTCAGTTACTAGAACTGAGTCCAGTGAACGATGTCTCGCTGTTAAAATATATAATTGTTGTTTGTTGTTCTTATTGCTCCTTTTTACAGAAATGAACGAGCACGCGGGAAGGTGAAATGAGAGCTCAGAGAGAGCCCAGGGTCATAAATTAAATGTGTGTCTGTTCCTTTAAGAGAGGCTTTAAAGTAGAGTGAAAACACCTTTCCAACATCACCCACCTTCCTGTCTTTTCTGAGTCGAAGTCTGACCTGAAATCTAAACCCAAGAGGACGTTGCCATTCACCTTACACATTTGGTTTTCTGTTATTAAAACTCATTTAACCTTTTCTGTGTTGTGGTGGTTTGAATTCTTGGTCTGACTAGTATCCTTTACAAAGATTCATACTTTCTATTTTGTGTCAACTGTAGTAGACTTTGTAATCATCAATGCCTGTTTACAGCCATCTGTTATGAAAGAGTAAGTACATTGTTCATCTAATAGGTTTGAGGGATTTAAACTATTTCTATTTTGATTCAGAAGTAAAAACAGCCTCATAGATCATAAACAGGTTTTTTTAGAATCAGTGCACTGCTGCTTTGGAACACGTCCTTCAGGCTTTATTTATTCAATATCGGCAGTGGCGGAGCCAGAAAATTTTCACTGGGGTGGCCAGGGTGAGACCACTACTCACATAGGGGTGGCCATAAGTAGATACATGCATACATACTGTACATACATACAGTATACGCACATCACATTGTTCTTGGTGTAGGGAAACAACAAATCGAGGGTTTGCCAGTAGCCTACACTGTGTCCGTTACTATCAATGGCAATAACCTTCTTATTGTTGATATACCCCTTTTACATATATGGTAGATAGACAAAACGTCTAAATGACTGTTCTTTATTATGATAGCTACTGTACTTTATATTTTTATTAATTGTTTTAGTCTGACATAACCAGAGGTGGAAGTAATTAAAAATACTCAGATTACTGTAATGAAGTTGTTTTTTGGGGTACTTGTACTTTTACGAGTAGATTTTCAAGTCTGTACTTTTACTTGTACAGAGAAATGTGCAGCGCCTTGGTCAGCTCTCATGCTGTCATAAAGTGCGCTTTATAAAAAAACTTGGTATGGTATGTACTTAAGTATTCATTAATCCATGTAATCTACTAAATTACTTTTAAAATCATAGTTGAGTACGATAAATAAGAAGGCCCAAGAGTCTTGGCTGGGGTCTCTTTGGAAAGCAAACACTCTAAAATTTATCCCAGAACTGTGTTAATATCTCTGAGTGCTATTGTTACCAAGCAATATAAATTTTAATACACTGAAAAATATATTTTTTTATGTCCGATTAGTTATTTTATATAAATACATGCTGTAAAAATTGCTTTAAAAATAGCTTGGGACCTAAAACACACTGTGGGTCTAAAGCCTGAAGTATTACCTTCATCCGCACCAAATTTGACAGCAAAAAAACAAAAAAAATGAGTATTCTGCACACATTTTTATAACTACAGGTCAAAGGTGGTCAAAAGTGTGTCATATGTGCCATCTCCTGGGTAAATGCCGTAGTCCTCACTGAACTAAAAATATCATCAGAATCATAACTTCATCTTCTCATATAAAGCTCCACCGCTTCCTTCTATGTTGTATTTTGATTATAAAGGGTGTTTGGACACAGTGCTGAAACAGTATGTTACTGGTACGCACTGTGCGTAATCTCTTCATGAATAAGACATTTTACGCACGTCATATACTATGGCAGCGAAAAAGTCCGCCCGGTCAAGTTATATATCTGCGTTTACAGCATTACATTGGCTATTTGATGCGTCAATCATCAGAGTTCTGGACCGCGATTGGTTCGAGTTACTTACCATAACGTGACTTGTGCCATTGGTTGGAGATCTACCGTACGTAAGGAATGAACTGGATGAATTGTTTTTCTTTTTTTTTCTTCTGGGCATGCTCAGTGACCTTTGTAGTCGGAAGTGGAAGCGAAGGAAGTGGAAACAAATTGGTAAAAGACTACAAAAATGGCCATAGACATTTTGGAAGCGATTTTTCCCTGTTTATTTTACATTTTTTATCAGTTTTACTGTTGTCCTGGACTAATCACTTTATTGGAGGACTTTAATCGGACCCTTATTGATGTAAAAAGACGAATTATTTTTCGAAATGGATCGGTTTTGTCACGTTTATTGGACTACAAAGTGGTGAGTTCCATATTTTTATACCTCCGTCAGGAGAACATTTGTGTTGGCAAAAGCGCTCACTGTGTCTACAGTTATGATTGTATCCTTGATCGCCGTCCATAATTGGAATCAGAAGACTCTTAGTTTTCCAATGATATAAAATATGTATACGTTCATAGAAGTTAGAAGTCAGAAAATTGGTGGATTTAAACTAAGAAATGGGCTGGGCCCACTCGCGGGCCCTCGGAACGTTAACGGTTAAGTTAATGTGAAAACATGCACAGACTGGACGAAAGTAAAAAAACATTGGTAAACTTACCTACAACTTTACAGCTTTTGTGATCACGGAGGAAATGCAATGACACAGCAACCTCTCCGACTCACAGTGAAGATGTGTCCTGCAGTGAAATAAGTCTGTGCGGAAACTGCCCTAGGCGGAACTAATGTTATTCGCGATACAGCTACGTTTTGTCAAATCATTCCTCAGAACCGTCGGGATGGCCACCCCTGGCCACTGAATATCGGTGGATGGTCCAAACTCAACCTGACTTTGAAGTGAAAATAATATAAATTTAAAATGATCACAAGTTTAAGTTTATGGCTAGTACATTGGGATTTAATTCAGACTGGAGCAGTCTCTCCTCTCTTTTTGCCTCAGAAATTATAGTCCATGTTCAGGAAATCCTTTTAAAATTTGTTACAACTTTACATGGAGTTTGTTTCTAATTTATAATGGATAGTGCGGTGGGAGAAACCTTGGTTATAGATTTATTCCTAAAGGTCAGCAGGGGGAACTCTCTCTCTATTTGACTCTGAGCTGCTGAGTGAAGCCTTGGTGGACAGATCTAAATGGAAGGACTTAACACTCTGTTCTGGTGAACACACTCGAAATGCACAAAAATAACTGGGTAAATTAGACCTCCGGGGTAGGGGGAACGTTTGGGTAAAACATATTTTGGGTGTCATTGTCGGAATGCGCCTTTCAGGATTAATTGAATTTTGTGACATGATGCATTTTCCTGCTGGAAGTAGATGGGTGTGTGGTCATAAACGAATGGACAGCAATGGCTCTCAGGTTGGGTGTTAAGTTTAAACTATGCTCAATTGATGCCAACAGGCCCAAAGTGTACCAAGACAATATCTCTGTCATTAATACACCACACACCAGTTTCAGATATTGGTACCTGGCAAGATCCATCATGCTTTCATATTGATTAGACAAAATCTGGCCATGACTATCTGAATGTCTCAGCAGAAATTGAGAGACTGACAAAAACAGGAAACATTCCTCCAATCTTTTTTTACAACCATGCCACATTCAGAGTCACTTAAAGCTCCTTTTTTTTTCCCCTTTCGGATGCTCGCTTTTAACGTCAGCAAGTCGTCTTCACACAATCTAGATATCTAAATATGCTTTTTTGCAACACATTAAAAAAAATGTAACATTCTCTGAAAGCAGTGATTTACATATTTATACCCGGGGCTGTATACATTTGCCTAAGATGCTTTTATGTCTATTTAACGTCCAATAAAATGATGGAAAAATAAGGGCTTCTAATGTTTCACTTTGTGCCTGCTTCAGAGAAACTATGATGTCCACCCGGATGAAAGGAGCTAAGTTAATTCCAGAATGAACAGATAACATAAGAGCTATTTTAGCCTTGTACTGTACATACATGAGATGAATAAAGAGCAGGAAAAGGATGACTGTGGATTAGATGCTTAAAAAACAAGCAGTTTCCAATCTTTCATGTGAAGGTCTGTGGCCTTTTAAGTCATGTCTTCAAGGAAAAGAATGATAAATCCTCCTTAGTGTTGTGGTGAAAATAGTCTACAAATATTGAAAATACCAAATACTGTATGTAATGCTTCAATCCTCATTTAACGTAATTATGGAGTTTAGTTAAGACAGGGGATTTTCTCAATGACTAGACCTCTATTCCAGAATTACAAAAGTAATTTTCTACAAATAGATGGAAAGTGTTTTTTATATTTAGAATTATGTCACTTATGAGCCCAACATGAACATTGCGAGGGTAACACGTTTCTGCAAAATTATAAAAGTTTGGTCTCTGTTTTCTATTGATGGCACTATTGTGTAATATATTTTTAGAAAACACACTTTTAATTCCCTTTATATCCTTCTATTACAAAGGACATTTGTAATATCTAAATACATAAATGCATAAGAAAGTTTTTCATCTTTTTATTTTCAAACGATCTTGAGAATCAAGTACCGTTTTCCTTTTGCTTCCCAGATATGCACTAATTTGTGGTGGTCTATCACATAACATCCCAAAAAATAGATTGAAGTTTGTGATCTAATATAAAAAAGGTTCAAGGACTAAGAATGCTTTTGCTATTGGTTCATTTAACACATATTTCTAATGGGGCCATTGACTTTTGCTATGGCACTGCACGAGCAACTTGTGATTACGGTAGCTCTTCTTTGTTCTTTTAGTGTTCTTTAATATGGTTTGGCATGTTTAGGGTGATTTATTTGACGGGTGCACTTTTTTTTTTTTCACATTTACACTTTGTTTTTTTACTATTTTTGAAACTCACAGGGAATGCGCTGGAAAACCCGTTCTCCAGCGCATTTGGAAGATTTGGACAGATTGTAACTCCAACTGTCAACAACTGTCTTGGAGTTTTTGGGCTTCTGACACGGCTCCCTTGTTTACACCAGAGATCAGCTGTTAGCTCCGCGAGAACTGGCATTTCTCTACACAGAGAAGCCGGACCTTCCCTCTGAGATACGGAAGAAAAGAAGAGGCAGCAGAGCAGGACGAAGGCACCAGGAGAGGAAACAGAGGTATAAACCTTATTTATCATCCGTCATCATGCGAAATGTCTGCTACCTCCCCAATAAGATTAAGGAGCTCACAGCGCTAATCCGAACACAGCTGGAATACAGACAGTGCAGGCTGATGTTTTTCACTAAGACATGGTTAACCGAACTGAATGTAGACTGAGGTTACCCTGGAAGGATTTAAACTTACGCGCGCCGACAGAAGAGTGGAGTAGAGCGGTAAGAGGAAAGGTGGGGGTCTGGTGGTGTTTATTAACCAGAGGTGGTGTAACCCTGCTCATGCGTTTATAAAGGATCAGTTTTGCTCGAAAGACATTGAGCTGTCGGTCTGCGGCCTTATTACTTCCCGAGAGAGTTATCACATGTTATTGTGCACCTGTTAAACCCTCGGCCTAATTTGAAGCCTGTTTCTCGAAAAATGCTTACCCATTAAAAATTTGTAAATTTCAGCAACCAAAAAAAAGAGTTTTTGAACCATTTTGGTGTCATTGTAAAGGTAACTGAGTAGAATTGATAGATGTATCATTATGCATGTAGTCTGTTACTGGTTAGGAGAAACTGAAGATCGAACACAGCAGAAATTTGTGTTTTTTTTTGCTCCGCTTAAAAAAACAAACATGTTTTATATTGAAAAACTATGGATATTGCTTGAATGGCAGTGGTTACTCAATAAAATGTAAATACAACATGTGGACATTATCTCTGCAAAACTTGATACTGATTATGTGAAGCAGGACAAAACTAGAGAGGTTTTAGTACAGGCAAGGTGTCCATTTTGGCACAGTTTGGCACAAAGTGCCATTTCAATTTTTTCATGTAAAAGTTATATTTTTTATTTGTGGGGACTTTAACCATGCCTCACAAGATCATGTGGGCCAAAGACAACTACAGAAAAAGGCTGGAGAAGCAGCTGGAGCAGAAGAATACTCGAAATGTGTGGAGAGGAATGAAAACTATCACTGGTCTTGGACAGATTTGAGCTAGTGGGACAGCTGAGGGAGATCAAACTTGGGCCAAGCTGAATCTATTCAACAGATTTGACTCCAATCCCCCATTTTCTGTTCCCTGAGGCTCCATCTGGAGAAGGTCCCCATCCTGTGGAAGACCTCCTGTGTGGTTCCAGTTCCCAAAAAACACATGCAAGGGAGACAGACCACTACAGACCAGTTGTCTTGACCTCCCATCTGATGAAGAACATGGAGAGACTCATCCTCACCCAGCTTCACTCCATTGTGAGCTCATCATTGGATCCACTGCAGTTTGCCCACAGACCAAACATGGGGGTGGATGACGCAGTCATCTACAGTACCTGCTGCATCGCCCGCTGGCTCATCTGGAGACGCCTAGGAATGCTGTAAGGGTCATGTTCTTTGACTTCTCAAGCATATTCAACACTATCCAGCCACCTCTACTGCAGCAGAAGCTGACATCTGACCTCATGGCATTTTATACGGATCTGTATGGATTTCTAATGTCAAGATGCCACTGCAATTAATTTTATGGTTCGTCTGTGTCTGGTTCCTCCTTTTACCTGTATATCTGCCAGTGATGGGTCTATACCAGTACACAATTACTGACCTGATCCGGCTCAGGGAACACTTGCTTGGCCCTCCGCCAGCTTTACTCCATCTCCACCCGGACATCATCTACCATCCCCGGCGGAGATACAACCACTGAGGCTCCCGTCGGGATTTCAACTCTCACAGCTCCACAGCCATAAAGTCCATCTGGTCCAGCTCCCGACGTCCACGCTCTATCAGCCGTGCCGTCAACCACAGCGTGTTAGCCCACCTAGGCTTGTTGGCTAACACTTCCAGCTCGGACAACACTCCTCTCAGGTGCGCTCTTCTCAACACTCGCTCTCTGTCAAACAAAGGCCATATCATCCGGGACCTCATTACCGACCGTGACTTGGATTTTATCTGTTTAACCGAGACCTGGCAATAACCCAACGACTTTTCCCTGCTCAATGATACTGTTCCTCCTGGATTTGTTTAAAAATCGCAGCCCCGTAGCCCCGGTGGGGGAGGTGGTCTCGCGATGTTTTACCGGTAGAAGTGGAAAGTCTCGCCAGTATCTACACTTGTCTTCAGCTCGTTCGAGCACATGGTCTTTGCACTCTCTGGTCCAATTCCAACAATCATTGTCACTGTTTACCGCCCACCCAAACCCAAATGTAACTTTTTAGATGACTTTGCTAGTTTTCTCACCTATTTAACTACTTTATCATCTAATATAATATTGCTGGGTGATTTCAATATCCATATGGACAATCCCAATCTGCCCCTCACTAAAGACTGCACCTCCTGTCTGGACAGTTTCGGTTTTCTGCAGCATATAACTGTTCCCACTCACTCTAACCCCTCCTTTCCACCGGACGCGTAAGCAGCACGTTACAGGAGCAGCACGTCATACGCAGCTGATAGCCACCACTGTAGTCAATAGAACCCTTTCCACTGGAGGCGAAAGCAGCACGAGTCTGCCGCGTCTCAGGAGCGTCATGTCGCAGCACTTTTCTAAATATACGTGGCAGTCCTATTTTCTACACAGTACGCCTCTGAAACACATACATTTCTACATTTTGGATAGGGGAAGACAGGAAATATAACGGTTCGGCACCGGGAATTTTCAAAATAAAAGAAACAGGCTGCTTTGCGGTTGCTTTACTTAAAAAAAGGTCACTACTTTTGCAGCCCGGTGAGAAGTCAGTACCTCACGGGAGGGTCTCATTTGTGTGTCATCACACAAATGAGCAATTTTGGATTTTCCCTTGCATAACAAACTTATTGGCGAATATAAAACGGACATAACATAAAACACAGACCTTTTGGAGCCATGTTGTTGTCTTTTCCTGGTTATTGTTGTCATAGATGTCTATGGTTGTTGTGTTTACTGAGGAAACCACGCATGATTTTGTCAATCTCGCGTGATTTCGTGCTCTCGGTGACAGCTGCTTTCCAGCTGCTATGCGCCTCATACGCACACGGTGGAAAGGGCCAAGCAGCAGAATACGCAAGTGAAACATGCTGCTGCTGTAACGTGCCGCTTACGCGTCCGGTGGAAAGGAGGGGGAAAAGGCCATTCTCTAGACTTGATCTGCTGCACTGCTGTCAACCCCTTCAATATTGCAGTAGATGAACTCTCCATAACAGATCACTTTTTCGTCTCATTCACAGTTGAACTTTCCCTCTCAACCACTAAGACGCCACGTCTTATCGCTTTTTGCAATTTAAAAAACATTAACACTGCCACTTTAAATACAATTATTGACTCTTCTGCCATCCTGGACATCCATAACCTTTCCACCCCTGGTGATCTAGTTTCTCATTACGACACTGGACTTCGAAACATTTTCAACTCCCTCTGTCCATTAAAAACGTGATCTGTTTAATTCACTGGCTACGCCCCCTGGTTCACTCTGGAGCTTCGACTCATGAAAGCAAAAGGACGACAACTGGAACAACTCTATAGGAAAACTGGTCTTACCATTCACAAAGAACTGTACAATAAACATATGTTGCATTATATGGACTCCATTGCCACCACCAAATCTCAGTATTACTCAAGTTTAATCATTGCAAATCATAGAAACTCAGTCACTTTTTACTATTTTAAATAATATCACTCAACCACAGGATTCTTTGCCTCCTCATCTGTATACAACTTCCTTCTGCAACGTCATCATGATATTCTTCATTACTAAAATCTACAATATCTATCGGCACCTTGACTCCATTCCAGACCATTCTCACACTTTTGCTGACTCTCTTCCCCTCACACACACACACACTCTTCTTTTCACCTTCTTAGAACTTTCAGATCTCATTCAGAAATCCAAACCGCCCACTTGTCAACTCGACCCTTTACCTATATATCTTGTCAGGGGTTGGAGGGGTGCTGACCCCTCAAATTTCAACCACTTTTGTCCCATATCCAATCTACCTTACATTTCAAAAATCCTTGAAAACAATAGTTGCTACTCAAGTTCAATCTCACAACAATCTTTATGAACAGTTCCAGTCTGATTTCTGCCCACTTCACAGCACTTATAAAAATCACCAACGACCTCCTCATGACCACCTTGCGGCCACAGCTTTGGTCAGCCGCCTCGGCAATGGAGGCGCAGAACATGGTCCACTCGGACTCAATGTCCCCCGCCTCCCCTCTCAGTTCATTCAGCTTAAGTCATTCAAATCCGCTCCCTCCCTCGTCACTACAGGTGTGCCCCAGGGCTCTGTCCTGGGGCCACTTCTCTTTATCATCTACCTTCTTCCCTTTGGCAATATTCTCCGTAAATTCAATGTTAATTTTCACTGCTATGAAGATGACACCCAGCTCTACCTCACCACAAAGCCCTCAACCACTATTCCACCCACTGCCCTAACAGATTGCATTGCTGAAATAAAATCATGGTTTACCCTCAACTTTCTTAAACTTAACAGTGATAAAACCGAAGTTCTCCTCATTGGCACTAAATCTACATTATCCAAATCTAACTGTTTTTCAATCACAATTGATAATTCCTCTGTCATACCATCCCCCCAGGTTAAGAGTCTGGGTGTCATCCTTGATAGCACACTATCATTCCAATCACACATCAATAACATCACCCGGTCAGCCTATTTTCACTTACGTAACATCAATCGTCTCCACTCCTCCCTTACCCCCCACTCTGCAGCCATTCTTGTCCATAGCCTCGTCATCTCCCGTTTAGATTATTGTAATTCACTTCTCATGGGCCTCCCTCACAAATCCCTCCGTAAACTTAAACTAGTCCACAATTCTGCTGCCCCTATCATCACCTGAACCCCCTCCATCAATCATTTCACTCCTGTCCTCCAGCAGCTTCACTGGCTCCCTATTCAGTTCCGTATCCAGTTCAAAGTCCTATTGCTGACATTCAAAGCCATCCACAACCTCTCCCCCCCTTATCTATCTGACCTCCATGTTCCCACTCCATCCCGCTCTCTCAGATCTCATTCCACTTTACACCCGTCGGTCCCACCTGCTCTTCTCAACACAATGGGGAGCAGAGCATTCAGCCGCTCTGCTCCCCGCCTCTGGAACTCCCTTCCACCACATCTCAGAAACATGGGCTCATTCCCTTATTTCAAAACTGGACTCAAAATCTGCTCAAACAAGCTTATTCACGTAATCTCCACTTATTTGTGATTTTAATCTATTTTAATTGTTTATTGCATTATTTATTTTTGATTGTTTTATGTGTTTAACTTTATGTATGTCTGTACAGTGACCTTGAGTGTCAGAAAGGCGCCTTTTAAATAAAAATGTATTATGGATCACCAACTACCTCACCAACAGGCCTCAGTACATGAGGCTGCATAACTGTGTGCCCGAGATGGCTGTGTGCAGCACAGGATCACCAAAGGGTACAGTGCTCTCACCTTTCCTCTTTACCCTCTATACCTCAGACTTCACAACACACCAACACTACCCCATGCCATGATACTCCCCCATAGAGAAACACCAGAAGCTGTCACCTCCAGAAGTTCTCCAATGACTCAGCCATTGTTGGCTGTGTGACTGAGGGGAACGATCTAGAATATAGGTTGGTCATAAGGAGCTTTGTGGACTAGTGTGAGTGAAACGACCTGCGCTTGAACACCAGTAAGACAGGAGATGGTGATAGACTTCCAGAGAAACACATCACCGGAACACCAGTGAACATTCAGGGCTCAGACATAAACGTTGTATATACCTTTAAGTACCTGGGTGTTCACTTTAACAACATACTGAACCGGTCCCAAAACACAGACGCTCTGTATAAGAAGGGTCAAAGCAGCTTCCACCTTCTGAGAAGGCTGAGGTCGTTCGGAGTGAGCACCCATCTGTTAATGATTTTATCACTCTGTTGTTGGCTCCATAATCTACTTCACTGTGGTTTGCTGGGGTGCAGGAAGCTCGGACCGAGACAGGAAGAGACTGAACAGGCTAGTGAAGAGAGCCAGCTCAGTACTGGGCTCCCCGCTGGACTCTGGAGGAGGTGAGTGAGGGGAGGATGTTGGCGAAGTTGACCTCCATCTTAGACAACTCCTTCCAACTCGCTGCATCTGACTGTGGAGGCTCTCAGCAGCTCCTTCAGCAGACAGTTAAAACATCCACAATGCAAAACAGAACCTTTTTGTAGATCATTTATCCCAACCACTGTTAGACTCTATAACTTCACTCTTTAACTGCTGTTGGCTCATCAATATCACCTGCTCAGTGCAAAATCCCATTGTGTATTGTAGCCTATATTTATGTGCAGTGTCTTTTGTAAACTCATGTTTTGTATTCTACTTATTTCACCTTCCACCAGAGTTATATTGTGGTCTTATTTTTTTACCTCTGCACATTATTCCTTTGTTATGTATGCTGCCGTTGTCATGTTTGGTTTTAAAGAGGACCCAAATGCAGAAGGTTTAAGGAACTTGATTTTAATTAAATAAAAAACAAACGCAACTACAAAATCACAGGGTAACCAGGGAACAAGGAGACCAGGAAAACAACAGGGAAGATTGACAACGACTCAGCGAGTTGTGACTGAGTGAAGACTGTATATATACTGAGGGGAGAGTGAGGATGTGAACAGAGAAAGAGCTGAGAACTAATTAAGAGAAGCGGTTGCAGCTGAGAGGGAGTTGGCAGGTGGAAATAATTAGTAGCTGGGATGGAAGGCAGAATGGCTGGGGAAACTGTGAGAAAGACCAGGAGCAAAACATAAGGACTAGAAAGAGGATAATACTAAAGAGGAATTAAATATAACAAAACTAACTGGGACCAATAAAGGATTATTAAGTATTAATAGGAACTTGGGAAAATAAATGAGATGAACACAGACAAGGGCAACCAAACACAAGAGGACCAGAGGGAGACAAAAACACAGTGGAAGGAAAAACTCAAACCCAAAACACCCGAGGAAACCAACAGCCGTAGCATGTGAGCAGGACCGAGCTGATCCCCTTGGGATCAATTAATTATTTCTCTCATTTTAATAGCAAATGTTGGCAACAACTCAAATAACCCACTCTTACAAGAATATAAATAAAAAATGTTCTAGAGTTGGAGGAATGATACAAGTATAAGGTATTAAATACAGGAAATTATGTGCAAAAAAAGACTAAAGATATAAAATAGCTAAACTCTAGTAGCATATAAACAGCATTCCTGCTGCTATGTGCAAATCAATATCAGCTGGTTTTAGTATTAATTGATGGCCCTATAACAAGATTTCTCATTACCAAAGTATTGCAATTGGTAGGAGCAAAGATATTTTGACAGAAAACACCTACTGTTACAAAACATACTAATGGCAATGGTTACAGCGGCGTTTCTAAACTTCTGAATGTTCCAGTGAAAAAAAATGTCTAGTATGGGAAGCCAAGCAGTCAAAGCACATATAAAGTTTTCAAAGACTTATTAAAAATCTGTAACTGGTGGGAGCCTCAGACAAGTCATGAAAACGGTTAGGAGGACTTTTTTGATGAAGGATCAGCTGCTCCCCTCCTCAACAAATGAACCTTAGAGTTCTCACAGGAAAGTTCCAGATTGTTTTCTCTGCACAAACACATCCAGCAACTTCCTGCACAGAATGTGTGTGGGTCTACAGGTGGTGATTTCGGCATGCGACAGCACACAGAGAAACCGATCCCAACCTGATGTATGATAATCCACTCCAAAGCGCAAAGATGTGGTCAGAAGATAAGCAAGGGTCTGAAACACAGTGGTAGGTACAGAGAGAACCATGTGAGTGTGAGCTTAAGATAAAAGGTCTGCTTCTGTGTCAATGTTTCGTGTCCACAAAGCAGAGATACAGTAAGTGTATGGTCCAAACATTGAGCGGCAGAAAAGGAGAAGAAGCAACGTCATAACAACAAAAATCAAAAGCTTGCAAGGAAGTAAACACAGAACTACTATCGATAATCTGGCTAAGTGTCTGAGGCTGGAGGGAGCTTGAATTGAGCAGAACACAGGTGAGCGGCAGCAGAGCAACAAGCAAGCACTGGTGGGCTAATTATTCAGATGACTATTGAGATTATACAGTCAATGATTAAGATGTGAGAAGGCATGGAAACAAAAATAAATAGACTGAAACATTACAGTGAGCTCTGTCGCAGCCATAATTATTAAGTGGAAAGAACATCATTTCACCATAAACCAGCCATGGCCAGGTCCACCTTGTAAGGTGACAGAGTCAAAACAATGATCAGATTAGTTGTCCACAAGCTGATGAGCACTCACAGAAAATGTGCTTTTTTTAATATTAAAACAATAAATAATGCATTCATCCACATTTGACTGTATGCACACTCACTGCCATAGTCTCCACTGCTGAAGAAATAAGCATGTTAGAGCTTGTTTTAAGTTTGTTGCAGAATATTTGGACAAGTAGGTGTCATATTTTAAAGGAGTGAGGTCCCAAATGCAGCATAAATTTAGAATTGACTTAAACCAAAAACAATAAACTTTAAAACTTACAAAACCTTATGGGAACACAGAGACCAGGGAAAAGTAGAAACAAAGAAATCTGGAACCAGAAAGATTGACGACAAACCAGCAAGTAGTGAGTGAATGAGAGCTGTATTTAAACTGAGGAGGGAATGAGGAAGTGAAAGAAGACCAAGGACTAATTAGTGAGAAGCAGATGCAGGTGAGGGCAATCAGTGAAACTGGGTCAGGAGCGGGAGGGAGACAACAGGAAAGGGAAGAATCGCAAGGGGGGCAGAAAACTCTTAACTAAGGAACTAACTAAGGACAATATGTCCAAGGAGGAATCTAAGGGGAACCTAAGGAAACACTGGAGAACAGAAGAAAGAAAGAAATTAGGAAACTATCTAAGTAGAAATAAACTAAGGAAACACAAATAGGAAGGAGGACACAAACAAATAGGTGAAAACATCTGAGAGCATGAAGGGAATATGAAAACAAGGAAGTGCCACAAAATACCAAAGAACACACAAAAATGATAAATAAACCGAATAAGGAAAAGGAACTAACTTCAAACACAAAACCTAAGAACTATGACAGTCAGTGAAATAACAAGGGAAAGACCTTTGGATGTTACTGCAAACACCATGTGTGGAGGCAGAATTCTTTTGCAATTGCCTCAAAATCACCATGCCAAGCATGACATTTACAAGTGGGAACATACAGTTTGTGGTGCTGGCAGACTTAACATACCTGAAGGTAAGATGGAAGGAGAAATGTACCCAGACATTCCAAGAAATTGAATGAAACAAAATTGACAATGAAACAAGTGTGGGTATTCAAGCAAGACAATTGTCCCAAGCACACAATCAATATCAATACATCAATAGGTTTACTTTTTTTCTTTTTACATAATTTCTTTTGCCTGGGAAAAGGCTGTGTGTTTCGGCAGGTGAAAATAGGGGCTTGCCCGGAGCGCCACTCATGCAAGAACCACCACTGGCTGGTATATCACCTAAAATATCAATAAACTTCTCATATAATATCATTAGAAATTGAAAAAAAGCACCAGAATAGTTTTGCGAGGCACTATGGATGGGTGAATTAATAGTCATTGATACTTATTAGCCCAAAGTGTTTCAAAAACACAAGCTGTCGCAAGCTCCAGTTATTGGTCGTTATGTAGGTTCGCACAGATCCCCACTGCATGTAAATCATGCACTTGTTTGTGATAAAATATTCTCTGGGGGGGTCCAGGCAAACCTTGTCTAGGCACTTTTTATTCTGCGTAGGTATAATGGCCATGTTTAGAATCTTCTGCAATTGGTTTACACAGTAAAGGGGCATATGTCACTGACAAAGAAAAGCTAAATCCCTTGAGGGAGCGCTGAAAGTGAAAGTGTAATAATTTCCAAAAAAGATCTAGAGGATACTCCATGGGACCAGCAATATGCTGGCAGGAGGTTTGATTGTCCCTTGGGCCTGGATACAGGTTGCAATTTGATGCAGAATGATGCCATACAATCACTCCATCCTCTGCTTACAACTGCAGTAACTAGCTCTTGAGATCTGAAGGATCAGCAGGTTTGGAGTTGACATTGAGACAACTCTGGTTCAGTACTAAAGATACTTAGGAAGGTTATGAGTTTGACTCGAATTCTCTCTCCCTGCCACGTTATAGTGTTTTTGTGCATGCCACTGAACCAATAGTTCCCTACCAATACTTCGTATCAATGTATGGATGTGTGTGTGCGTGCGTGCGTGCATGCATGTGCGTATGTAACTAGTAGTGTAAAAGTGCTTTGAGTGATTGATAAGACTAGATAAATGCTATAAAGGTGCAGTCCATTTACCACTGACTTCTAAGCTGATTCCATATGTTTAACTGGGAAATGGCTCTGGAAGGGCCTCAACTTGACACAGAACGTCCACATGATATGGACACATGTACCAGGGTACTTTTTCACCAAGAGTCTTACATGTTGATTGAAGTAAGTCTTTTAAGAAGCGCTGGGCTTTAAAGGTCCACCAAGTAACAACTGAAGTTGGCTTAAAGTTGTCTTTTGAGGCTCCTGAAAGGTTCCTTGGTACCACCTTATACACGCAGATAATGACAGTCCGTGATAACGTGGAGCCAAGATTCATTTTGAAACACAGAATTATTGAAATATCCTGAATCTAGACCTTCGAGAACCTGAAGGATTTTAAAACGACTCTAAAATCAGGCTAATGCCAACAATTGGGACAACATACTTCATGCCACTGGATGTGGTAAAGAGCCCAATTTCTGTGTCTGGAAGGCAGGCAGCAAAGTAGCTTAAAAGCTTCTCATGTGAAAAAAAAAAAGAAACTCTAAAGTCTTTAGCTTAAGAGTTGCTTCAAAACCTCAGGTAAAGTGTTATCGTTCAAAGAACTGCTGGGCTAAAACCATCATTATGGGTTCTTTTAGTAACCTAGTCCTGAGTTAGATATGGACTAAAAGTGAGCCTGTGAGGATGTGTGCGCGCTTGCCTTACCTTCTCCTCAGAGATGCGTCTTGGTGTTCTCTCCCAGCTGAAGCCGATCAGCCTAATCACAGTGGAGAGGAGATAAAAGGGGAACGCCTACCTGGAGTAGACACCAGATGGTCAACGTCAACAGTGTGGTAACAGGCCGCTTTTAGCGTTCTTCTTTTGCTCTGTACGTTTATAGAAAAGGAACTTACTGTTGTTGCTCCTCCTCCCTCCAGCGCCGGTTGCTCCCTGGATCAATAGGTCAGTCGATCGCGGTCTCCAGCGTCTGCTCCTACGCCTGCCTCCCTGCTGCTCTCTATCGTGCTCCTCCGGCTGGGTTCAGTCTTCAATCTGCCTGTCCACCCTCGCTCATCCTCCTGGGTCCCCCGCATTCCCCCAGGACCACCTCTGAGTGGCAATCCTCCGGTACACGCCTCCTCCGACCCCCTCAGTGTGGAAATTCAGCATCGCTGCAAGTAAGACACTAACTTTCTGGCGCTCTCTCGGCACATTGTCTTCCACTCACCTACCTCTCCTCTAGTCTCCAGTGGTGGCTCAACCTCCCGGTCCGGTCCCAGGAGTTTCCCTCCGAGTCCTCCGAGCTTCCAAGGTTTCCTCCTAAGAGAAATAATCACTCTTATACCAACCTCAGAGTTCCTGAGTCGTTCGTGTGACTGCACTCTAGTCCTGGAATGAAAACATGACAGAGCCTAGGTCAATTTACACAACAAATCAGTATGCTTGGTCGAGTTAAGTTTTTCTGCTAATTAATTGGTTTAAATCACTAATCTCTCACATAAATATAACCAAAGAGTTGATTGAAACCTAGAACATTGTTGCTCCTGGGTAATACTGCTACAGTACAACACCATGCTGCCCAAGACAAATGAATTGTATTTTTGTCCATATAATTTAATGTAAAGATGATCAAAACAGAGAAAACAACACCACAAATGAGTAATTGTGATAAACAACTGAATTTGGATAACACATTTTCATAAGTTGTTGGACTACAGCTGTGATAACTGGACAAAAAATGGACCTCCAGCCATAAGAACTAATCCCACAGTGCATTTCAGTTGCAACAGGAAAAGGAGGGCTTTATGAGGCATCATCAACCCTATGTAAGCTCAAAGTGCAGCTCCGGTTTTCCTGTTTGTCTGTGGGCAACCACAAAGGAGAGGCGCATGCTTTAAACTTCCTTCGCTGGCAAGGGAGGGAGTGAGTTTGGACCCAAAATACTTTTACAGCCTGGTGATCGTTTATCAGGTAACTGTTTCTGACTGATGGAATAAGTCATGAACCTGGCTTGTTCAAACCCTGCAGAAAGAATCTTTGAATTACAGGCTCCACCAGAGAGGGAGAGAAAGCCTTGCTGATACGCTGCTGCATGCTACACAGGCCGAGAGCTGCGTAGCTGAGCTGAAGGCTGCCCACTAAAAGGGATTGGTCTGCGGGAGAAGATTGCTGAGCTGAGCAGAACCGAACTGGATGAACTGGACGATCCGAGTTCTGGCTAACGGTGGTTCGCTAGCCCCAGACCCCAAAGCCTCATTGCTAGTGTTGAGAAGGTGTTTTCACTCTAATTTAAAGCCTATCTTAAAGGAACAGACACACATTTAATTTATGACCCTGGGCTCTCTGAGCTCTCATTTCACCTTCCCGCATGCTCGTTCATTTCTGTAAAAAGGAGCAATAAGAACAACAAACAACAATTATATATTTTAACAGCGAGACGTCGTTCACTGGACTCAGTTCTAGTAACTGAGCACAGCTTAATCTGATCTTAAGGTTTTTATTGAAACAAGTTAAAACTCCTCCCACATAGATCTTCATTCACAGAATGGTCACAGCTTCTTCACACAAGGCACACAGGATGTACCACATTCCTCTTGATTGTTCACTGTTTCTAAGTGTTGCCACATACACTACAAAATTAAACCCTCATACAACATTAACATAATTTATATCTCTTCACTAGGCGCAACCACTGTGAGCACCCCACGCAGCTGATCCCCCAGACAACGGATTCACCCTGCTGCGGAGATCTAAAAATCGTTTAAGTAAGGTTGTGTCTGGGGAGAGATAAATTAGCTTAGGATAAACAATTTTTAAGGATGTTGATTGTCTATTTCACAGTGTTTTTGCTGCAATTGCAATATTTCATTCTATAATTGTTTGGGAATAAACTTTTTTTAAAGGTTTCTGACTGATAGAGTAGTTTTGAATCATGCAACATGAGTTATTCTGTTCCACCTGAGTTTTCCTTTGTTCTTTGGTGCTAAGCAAAACAAGGTGGCTCTTACCCTGCTACCATTAGCTCCTAATGCTTGTTCTGATAGTGGAAATTCACGTATTATTTCTTATTAGTGTGGCCTGCTTTTGCTAGCGTTCATAAACAATAAAGATTGCTACCTATGGTAGTCAAAATACAGATTGACTTTAAAATAAATTGTCAATTCTCCAAAGGTTGTTGATTTCTAATTCAGCAAATGATTTAATGAAACATTACGTTCATTAACATTGTGAATTAGATGTTTGGCGCTGGTAAAGCCGGCTGCTACCGCGGTCTTACAAATCCTGTCTTGGATTGGTTGTACCGAAACTTAATTTCCCCACGGGGATTATTAAAGTATCTCTTATCTTATCTTATCTTAAACCATAAGGTGCTAATTAGTCTTAAACTAATCTCAATTGTTTTAAGACTAACTTGGGTTCACTCCCAAAACTCTTCAATACAAGCCTTGGTCTTAGACGTTTGTAATACATATTCATACTGAATTGAGACATCACAATTAATTTATTGGTTATTGTTTCTACTTCTTTGCATAGTTGTCCATTTTACTGTTTTTCCTCTTGGTAGTTAGTTTTATTATTCATTCTTCTTTTACTTAGTTTAGTTCCATGTTACTAGTGTAGCCAGGTGGGAAACTGTGACTAAAATCACCCATGCCACAAGATGGCACTGTTCTCCACTTGGATAACCTGACCTGTGGGCTCAACGTTGTCAGAACAGTCTTTAGAGAACCCCAGAAGAGAAACGCCATCTTGTTTAACCACGACACGGACACGCAGTGTTGTTTTCCGGACATTATGGACTGCTGTTGAAGATCCGCAAACCGTGTTGAGATCAGAAGTAATGCCGTAGTGCCCTGTCGCCACGTTTGTGCTCCTAAACAGATGTGCACGGATGAGTCATTAGAGATATTTTTTTGCCCTCCTAAGTATTAGTCTATATGAGAGATGTTTGTACTCTATTGTATTATTAGAAGTACTTTTTTTGCACTCTTTAGTGCTAACAGACTGACTTCTACAGTCTTTTGAAGTTGGTGTTTCTGCACTAGAAGTTCATGCTTATTGAGGTAGACCAGATGTGTCTTGAGAAAGTCTTGAAGATAAGTTTTAGTGTGCAGAGGGGAGTCCTCCGCTGGTGCTAGTTTCATTTTCTTTCTGCAATTACTATAAAGCAAAAAGTCTCTGCAAAGCTTTATTTTTTTATTTTAATTGAACACCAATATTTCTGTTCAGAATAAAGACCCCAGAAAAAGGTTTGTGTCCTGTACCGCTAAATTTCGCCAGGCTACACTAGCTTAGTGAGTTTGTTGATTAAAGCATTTTGTCTGAAAGTTGAATTCTTTTTGTAATATACTCTTTTATTTTGAAAAGTCGTTTATTATTCCACATACGTGTGTATTCATCTATTGTTCAATTATCTCAGCCTTATGACAGGTAATCATAAACATTGAGACTGAAACAACTGAGACTGAACCATTTGGCCATCATTATTAATTTCCTGGATCCCAGGATGGTGCCCCAAAGCATAAATCCAGTGTTTGGAGTCAAAGAAATGCCACTAAAGTTTTCAAAGTACTTAGTTTATTTCCTCTTTAGAGCTTTAGTCTTACAGTGAATGCTTAACGGGAAATTACGAACTCAGATCATGTTGATTATTTTCTTTCATCCATCCATCCATTATCTAGCCCATCTATCCTATACAGGGTTGCGGGGGGGCTGGTGCCCATCTCCAACAATCTTCAAGCGAGAGGCTAGGTATACCCTGGACAGTTCACCAGTATTGACTCGGTTGTCTATTTTCTTTCATTTCATTGTGATTTTTTAGTACAGCATATTAAAATTAACTCAAATATAGAGTACTGTGTGTTTATCGGGTAAAGCCAGTACACCTAATTCCGATTAAAAATCTGTGGCAAGACTTGAAAAATGATTGCTTTTCTTTATTTTGTCATTGCAGTGTAATGTCTCTTGCTTTTTGTTTTTATCTTTTCATCATGTGAAGCATGTTGATTTTCTCCATTGCTGAGATGTGTTATGCAAATAAACTTGATTTGTCATGACTTGAAAAAGTATAATATTACACAATCTCCATCCAATCCAAATGAGGTTAAGCTATTTTACAGAAAAGAATGAGCAAACATGTTCTCTAGAGCCGTTTTCAGACAGAAGTTCTGGATTATTTGCGGACAATTCCATCTGGTCTTTGACTGGAGTTGTGTTTTCAAACACGCCACTTTTGTCCGGAACATTGCCTTTCGGCTGCTTTCACACAGCAAGAAATGTACGGGAGGATCCTGATGAAAGTCTATGGGGTGGGGGGTGTGGGGGAGTGGGGGGTTGTATGTGGATATTATGTAAACTTAGTGCGGCGGGCGTACATGTCATTTCCCCAAACAAATGCATTATTGCAAAGATGGTAGACGCAACAGCAGATCTACTTGCAGTGCTCGTCTTTGTGATGTGTGCCATTTTGCGCACATGGAAACACTTAAGAGACATGGACGAAGAAGCTGAAAGGAAAATAATGACATTTATACGTCATCAATGTGTGCGCTCACAGCGTCCCCTGCCCCCTCCCCTTTTCCCCACCGCCCCACACCCCTCCAGCTTTCGCGGAACATTACCTGACAGTCTGAATGCAAACACCATACCACGAAAAGTCCGTTCTTGTTACTAGGTCTTCATCTGTAAAATTACCGGTAAAGGGTATCCGGACAAAATCCGGAAGACTGCTTTCAGACTCGAAAGTGAAACAGACGAAGTCCGGAAAATTACCGTTTTCATGGCCTGTTTGAAAGGTGCTTAGGTGACGGAGCTGGTAGAAACATGCCCCAAAATACTTGCTGCAATTGTTGCAACAAAAGATGGCTCTACAAAATATTTACTTAGGAGGGCTGAAGACAAATAGACACCACACTATTCACATTTTAGTATTTTTCTTATTATTTTCCTTTTACTTCATCATTGTGCATTAAATTACATTAAGGTTTGTAGCTGCACTGTGAAAAATTGTGAAAAGGTTTAAAGGCTGCAAAAACTTTTCCAAGTCATTGTTTCTGACTTCGACCGTGTGATGTGCTTTAAATATGCGCATTGTTTAAAATGCAGCCCTCAATTACCCATGTCATCTTTCTTTTTTACTGTTTCACTTTTCATTTTAAGTTCAGAGACATTTTTATCACCTCTATTTAATTTCTGTGACTTCCATTACTCTTGGGACACCGGACCTCTAACATGTCAAACAGACCAACATAAAGGAACTGTGAAACGTCAAATACCGGTAAAGAGAGGGTCAGTCTGAAAAAATGAAATGCAGACGTGAGTGGAGCTCATTACTCACTGTCACAGACTGAGTGACAGGTACATCAGCACAGAAAATGTATAGTTTGTTGTTTAGAACTAGCAGCAAACAGCAGCAGAAAAAGCTCTTCCATTACTACCTCCACTCTGATCTTACTTCTTTTCTTTCAGCAGCTGGCACAGATGCAGCAGGAGATACCGTGTGCAAACACACACACATTATCCCAGTGGTTTACAGCTGTCTACACCCCAAAAACGCGCACACACACACGCACACTAGAAGCCAAGATGGCACCCTCATCCACCTGTCACACACTGGCATGTAATTCCTCTCTGAGAGCAGCTCCAATTCAGGGTGAGTTTTAATTGGTAGCAGTTTTTCCCAGAGGGGGAGACCGTAGACAGTAATGGTTTACCATGGGACATGGGCATTAAACATACAGTTCAGCCAAGCCACCAAGGAATACTCCAGCACATACAGCATCTTATACAGTCATTCCTTACAGTCCAGGTATTATATATTACCTACAGTATATTACCTGCCAGTGATCACTGTAATGAATCTACAGTGACTCTGTGTTTTCATCATTCTCTGAACTTTAGTCTGAGCTGCGGTGAGGGTAAGAGACAACACAATTGATGAATTGATCTTTTGTGTTGGCCTTTAGGGATCATGGTTAGCTTTGATGTTACTTTTTAGCCAAGCGTACAGGGATAAGGTTGATAATTAAATGTTCTTTCCAACATGTTGCAGTCTGTGAAATGAAACTCAACAGGAATGAGAGAACATCAGTCAATCAAACTTTATCAATATAGCACTTTTAACACATTTAATCACGCAAGTAAGTTATCAAAATTATTTAAATCAAGTAAACACAGATAAATTGATGATTGGTAATAAAGAATTTAAAATGATCAATTATAGAGGATACACATTTGGATAGATTAACAAGGGAGCATTGGAGATAGATGTATATATTTATAAAGAGAAATGTAGAGAAAAAAGATCAAATGTACAAAGACTGTGATGGTATTTGTCGTTATTATTAAAGAGACATGACATTTAAAAAAAGATAAATAGATGATGGAAAAGTGGCTAAAACGAAAGTAAAATAAGCTAAAAAAATGGTTAAAATCTCATCTAAAAGCTAGGCTGAATAGATGTATTTGGCTTAAAAAAAAAATCCAAACACTCAGCTGCCCTCAGGTCCTCAGGAAGGCTGTTCCACAGCTGAGGACCACAGTAGGAAGAAGTGGCCTCACCGTATGCTTTGCAACTCTCAGCAGCAGAGTCTCTGAGAGCAGGCCTCATAAGGCTATTTCAACAGTCAATGGCGCTTTAGGTACCACATCTGCTCGGGTAGCCAGATCCGCTCGAGGGCCCTGCGCTTGCCAATAACGTCACACCATGGCAAAGCCACTCGGACAAACTATATTGCACCCCTTTTTTATCCCTCCCAAGCACTATATGGTGAAATTTAAAAGAGACATAAATGTTAAGAACAGTTCCTGTGGGGATCATCAAGAAAACGAGACATCTTTTCTGGTACTGTTTCATGTACAGTATTTATATAACACCCCTGGCTGTTTGTATCTGTTGAATTTACTTCATTTGTTCATGTGTTGTATACTTGCTATTTGTTCATTAAAGTTCTTCAAAAAAAAACTGCACACTATGTCAACGTACTAACATCCACCCAATCATATAGTGTAATGTCAGCGTCCAGCCAATCATGTAATACGACGTCAAAAGCAAGTGCAGGTCCCCTAGCAAATCTGGTATCTATACCACCATCAGTGAGCCTTTTGGTCATTTGTAAGTGATCAGCCTGTGGTGGCAATGTCCCGTGATCAGGTGTTTTTCACAAAAGATTACGCGATGGCAGGATAAAAGAGTGTGTGGGAGTGTTGGAAGGGCTGTTGACCTGCAAAGTAGCGCATAAACCTTGAGATGGAAGAGTCCCTGATAAACAGAGAAAATACCTTGTGTGAGGGATGTGTGTGGAGTATGGACCCAAACGCAGACGCTGAGGAAGTGCAGGATGTTTATTTAAAGGTGGAGGTGATGATGATGATGGTGAAGACGGCAGGAACGGAGATACTGGACATCGGGCAGGAACGGAGAGACAGAAAGACTACACACCATGGGATACGTCAAAGTTATTGATCAGGCACTGAGTGGAGAGAAGTGATGGGCTTTAAAGGCCGGAGGTGAGTAGGATCAGGTATGAATGATTTGGGAGACACAGGTGAGGACAATGAGGAGGAGTCTTTCTAGGTACGCCCCTGGAAGTCTGGCGGACGGCCAGGTGGGCGGCCCCTGAGGACCTGGAGGTCTGGCGGATGGCCCAGACGGCGTCCCCCTGCTGGACGGCGGTCGGGCGGACGGCATCCCCTTGCTAGATGGCGGTCGGGCGGACGGCATCCCCTTGCTGGACGGCGGTCGGGCGGACGGCCCGGTGGTCCTCCCATGAGGACCTGGAGATCGGGCGGGCGGCCCCGATGCCGTCCACTGGCTGGACGCCGTTCGGGCGGACGGCCCCGATGGTGTCCACTGGCTGGATGGAGGTCCGGAGGACGGCCTGGTGATCCTCCCTTGAGGACCTGGAGATCCGGCGGACAGCCGGATGGGCGTCCCGTTGCCGGGCTGAGTTCTGGCGGCCGGCCCTTTGGTCCTCTTCTAAGGGTCAGGCAGCGGCTGAGGAGCTTGGCTGGTCGGCAGCGAAGAAGATGCCTGGCCGGTAGAGGTCGCCCGAGACGAAGATAGTCTGGAGGCTCGGACACGGGCTGAGACGAATCTGGGGGCTCGGACGCCGGCTGAGAAGAATCTGGAGGCTCGGACGCCGGCTGAGAAGAATCTGGAGGCTCGGACACCGGCTGAGAAGAAGCTGGAGGCTCGGACGCCAGCTGAGAAGAAGCTGGAGGCTCGGAGCCGGCTGAGAAGAGTCTGGAGGCTCGGACGCCGGCTGAGACGAATCTGGAGGTTCGATTGATCCGATGAGGAAGCAGCGGCCGTGCAGGCAGCCGGTGAAGGTGCGGCGCTCCGCTCCCTGCTCCCGGAAAGAGTCCCGGCGGCGCAACGGGACCTCCGCCGGCAGCCAGATGGTGGAGACGGAGAGGGCAGACCGATGATCTGACCGGCGAACTCACTCCGCAGCGTGGAGAGATCCAGAGTGGAGAACACCCTCTTGAAGTGAGGGAGCACTCCAAGGATTTCCTCAGCTCCGGAGACCCGCACAGGAAGGTGAGGAGAGGAAGCGAGTTTGGCCAGGTTGGCCCAGACGTCCTGGCGCAGGGCGGCGATCTCCCGGGCGAGTGCTGGGTCCATGTTTAAGGCTGGATCATTCTGTTAGGGATGTGTGTGGAGTATGGACCCAAACGCAGACGCTGAGGAAGTGCAGGAAGTTTATTTAAAGGTGGAGGTGATGATGATGGTGAAGACGGCAGGAACGGAGACAGGAAGACTACACAACATGGGATACGAAAAAGTTAATGATCCGGCACTGAGTGGAGAGAAGTGATGGCATTTAAAGACCGTGGTGAGTAGGATCAGGTATGAATGATTTGGGAGACACAGGTGAGGACAATGAGGAGGAGTGAATAGGGCAGTGTGACACCTTGGATGTAACTTGTTTTTATCCCGATTGAAGCACCGCTCCTCAAGTTTTTTTGCGAGGCGCTCCAAAACGTGGCTGTCCTTCAGTCCTCGTGAACTGTCTGCCGATCTGGTCTTCAACTCTAAAGGCCAGAAGTTCCTGGAGCTCTGCATCACTCCAGTTTGCCATTTCAGCTGACACAGCGTACAAATGTTAAATGAACTCCCCAAGTTTACTTGTATTTTACATACTATTGCAACCCGGAGCTCAGCGCACATCATCATGACATCACCCTCTGTTGCGGCAAGGTGTGATCTTCATTCATAAGTCCAACGTTGTGGCAATATTGCGGTAATATTACTATCAAGCATGCCGGCACAAATGCCGCAATATTTACACCTCGTCATAACGCCACGGCGCATTCATATGTTGCCATGTCATATGTTGTAATTTTGGTTATTTTATAAGATGACAGGGCTGCACAGTGGTGCAGTTGGTAGCACTAGTGCCTTGCAGCAAGATTGGCCTAGGATTTTTCTGTATGGAGTTTGCAAGTTCTCCCTGTGTATGCGTGGAAGACGCCGGGTACTCTGGCTTCCAAAGTAAAAAAAACATGACTATTGTACTTAGGTCTGAGGTTTGTTCTGTGTGTCTCTATGTTGCCCTGCAATGGACTAGCGACCTGTCCAATGTGTTTGATAGGCACCAGCCCCCCGTGACCCTGCTAGGATAGGTGGTATAGACCAGGGGTCCCCAACCCCGGACCGGTACCGCGCCATGTGTCATGTGGTACCGAGCCCGCGGGCCAAACAGAAAGAATTAATAACTTCCAGTATTTCTGTTTTATTTATTATCTAAGTGTGACCGCTGTTTTATTTTGAAAAATGACCGGATATCCCCGTTACATAGCTCAGTCTTGACACGTCAAGAGGCTTGTATTGGTCACGTGATAGTTACCGCTAAAATTAATAATCTAGCAAGATGGTTAAAAACCAAATGTCTCTTGATCGTCTCTTTGGAAAGGGGAAAAGGCCAGAGGCTCTCACTGATTCAGCGTTGTGGTAAGTTAGATTTTTCATGCACTTTGTATTTGTTATTGTGGTAAATCGTGTTATGTTGTCTGCTTGATGTTAGGAGGGCGCTGTTAATAAAGCTGCAAATTCACATTGGATTTATGTCTATTGTCATTTTAAAAAATATCCAGTTTTTATACCGTCCGTTATCATTTATCCGCTACACCTTAAAGGCCGGTCCATGAAAATACTGTCTGATATTAAACTGGTCCGTGGCAAAAAATGGTTGGGGATCACTGGTATAGACAATGGATGGCTATAAGATGACCATTTAAAGCTGCTTTGCAGAGAAATTTGCTTTCATTGATGCATGCTTATCTGCTTATGTAAATGAACAGAACTGGGTATTCCAAACTCCCTTATAACTACAAATCTAAAAGGAAGGGGTTTAGAATGGTGGATGTCTATTAGTAATAGTATAAGACTAAATGAAGTGACTGTACACAACCTACTGGAACATGGCCGTCAGTTAGGTTCTTAGAACACAGAACAACTGTTAACTTCCTGCTAATGTGGCTCCGTGTCAACTCACCCTTTTGTCCCTTTCGACTTAATGTTCATCCTGAAGGTAGCAAAGTACAGGTCCTTCTCAAAAAATTAGCATATTGTGATAAAGTTCATTCTTTTCCATAATGTAATGATAAAAATTAAACTTTCATATATTTTAGATTCATTGCACACCAACTGAAATATTTCAGGTCTTTTATTGTTTTAAAACTGATGATTTTGGCATACAGCTCACGAAACCCCAAAATTCCTCTCTCAAACAATTAGCATATTTCATCCGACCAATAAAAGAAAAGTGTTTTTAATACAAAAAAAGTCAACCTTCAAATAATTATGTTCAGTTATGCACTCAATACTTGGTCGGGAATCCTTTTGCAGAAATGACTGCTTCAATGCGGCGTGGCATGGAGGCAATCAGCCTGTGGCACTGCTGAGGTGTTATGGAGGCCCAGGATGCTTCGATAGCGGCCTTAAGCTCATCCAGAGTGTTGGGTCTTGCGTCTCTCAACTTCCTCTTCACAATATCCCACAGATTCTCTATGGGGTTCAGGTCAGGAGAGTTGGCAGACACATGGAGCACAGTAATACCATGGTCAGTAAACCATTTACCAGTGGTTTTGGCACTGTGAGCAGGTGCCAGGTCGTGCTGAAAAATGAAATCTTCATCTCCATAAAGCTTTTCAGCAGATGGAGGCATGAAGTGCTCCAAAATCTCCTGATAACTAGCTGCATTGACCCTGCCCTTGATAAAACACAGTGGACCAACACCAGCAGCTGACATGGCACCCCAGACCATCACTGACTGTGGGTACTTGACACTGGACTTCAGGCATCTTGGCATTTCCTTCTCCCCAGTCTTCCTCCAGACTCTGGCACATTGATTTCCGAATTACATGCAAAATTTGCTTTCATCCGAAAAAAGTACTTTGGACCACTGAGTAACAGTCCAGTGCTGCTTCTCTGTAGCCCAGGTCAGGTGCTTCTGCCGCTGTTTCTGGTTCAAAAGTGGCTTGACCTGGGGAATGCGGCACCTGTAGCCCATTTCCTGCACATGCCTGTGCACGGTGGCTCTGGATGTTTCTACTCCAGACTCAGTCCACTGCTTCCGCAGGTACCCCAAGGTCTGGAATCGGTCCTTCTCCACAATCTTCCTCAGGGTCCGGTCACCTCTTCTCGTTGTGCAGTGTTTTCTGCCACACTTTTTTCTTCCCACAGACTTCCCACTGAGGTGCCTTGATACAGCACTCTGGGAACAGCCTATTTGTTCAGAAATTTCTTTCTGTGTCTTACCCTCTTGCTTGAGGGTGTCAATGATGGCCTTCTGGGCAGCAGTCAGGTCGGCAGTCTTACCCATGATTGCGGTTTTGAGTAATGAACCAGGCTGGGAGTTTTTTTGCAGGTGTTTAGAGTTAATTAGTTGATTCAGATGATTAGGTTAATAGCTCGTTTAGAGAACCTTTTCATGATATGCTAATTTTTTTAGATAGGAATTTTGGGTTTTCATGAGCTGTATGCCAAAATCATCAGTTTTAAAACAATAAAAGACCTGAAATATTTCAGTTGGTGTGCAATGAATCTAAAATATTTTTTCAATCCTTCATATATCTTGTCCAGAAGTCAGCTTTCTGATGCCTTGTTATTTTAGACATTGTCACAAAGTCTGTTTCATAGAACTGGCTTAGCCAGTGTTTTATTTCTCAGGAGATGAGAGATTTCATACGCAACTCAAACAGCTTGCAGTGGTCAAGTCTGGTAAACAATTCCTGTTTTAGGGATTCAGTTTTAAGTCAAGGCCATTGGAATAATTTGTTGAGACACCAGTCATTCATAGATTTTATTTTAACATGCAAGCTTAATACTTAGGTATTATTGATCAGTGTCCAAAAATCCTTTTTTGATCAATAGCTGGTGTTTTTTTAACGCGATATTGGGTGCAAAAAAACAAAAACACACACCTTAGTGTGGAATAGCATGGTTTTTCTTCGTCCTGTTATTCCATTACATGTGAATATATCCAAGAACACGTCACACTTGATACAAACTAGCTCACATTTCTCGGACAAGCAAGTAAATAAATAGAACCACGGCAATGCTTCATAATTAGGTTCATTTATCCACAGGCAACATAATAGGGGTTGAGCGAGGGGAATGTTCTGACAAGTGACAAACTTTTGTGTCTTGATCCTTCCTGCAAACACACAATCACACACATGCGCACACACATGCACATAAGTAGACCACCTCATCCAGCAAATTCAAAGCCATTCATCATGGTGTCAGACTGGGTCTGTGGGGAGGACTGCGGGGTAGAAACTTCATGAATTAGAATTCCGTTTCCATGTCGGCTCGCCTCTTGTTTGTCTGTTAGGGCTGGTGCTATTAGGGTAAGTGGGTGTTTGTAAACGGTAACAAGAGATGAAGAACCCTTTTCAGGTTTGGAATGTAAAGCAACGTGATTAGGCTGAAACACACAGCAACACGGAGAAAAAATGGAAAGCTTGCAAATCCTTTCTCACCTGCATTGTGGTGTGCAAACTTAGCATCTTTCATTCACAAATTACTAGCCCACAAGTGACAAAAGAAAAATCTGTTAAAAAGAAGTTTGCAGCCACATGTTGCACGTCAGGTAGTCTTATAATAAAAAAGATTACACTATACTTGTTTTAGTCAGAGTGCGGTTAGAACTCTATGAAAGCTTTCTAGAACCCTATTAACCCCTTAGAGCAGAGAAGGCTGTTGTAAAAAGTCGACTGAACACCGATGATTTAGTATCGGAGACGCTCATACTTGTCTGAAAGACATCTGAGCTATTCTGTTTTCTATGAAAATAAACTTTTAAACTTTACAAAAGCATTGAACAATTTTTATTGAATATATTGTCACTGAATCTACCGAAAAATTGTTGCAGTTTCCACTGGCATTGATGTTTATTGTCAGTAAAAGACTATGTCAGCAAGAAAAAAACAGCAAAAGTGTTTCCAGTGACATTCTGTCATGTTGAGGTTGTGTGAGACCCTAGTAAGGACAACAATTACTGACAATGAATAATACTTTGAACAGCTGATCATCAAGAATGAGAAAGTTTCTTTTGGGTTAATGGGGAAAGTGATAATTAGAGGATTATACTGAATGAGTAGTACATGATGGAATAAATCTTTTTACTTATTGTTGGTGAAGTTTCCAGTGAGGAGGTGAGCATATCCACAGAGGCTGAGATTGACAGGTGACGTTAAGTGGTGTTTGTGACAATACCTTTCTTTTTCGTTTTCCTGGGAGGTGATGGAGAGAATGGTGGAGCTTTGATACTGGAAAACACACAGAAACTTGGATTGAGTTCCTAAAAGGGAAGAAAACAAAAGAGTGAGCATGAGACATCAGCAAAAAATGGAAAAAAAAACTAGATGAGGTCTGATTACCACTCATGGCGGCTAAAACAATCTGGCATCTGCCAAATCGAATGCGCCTTTCTTTAAGCTCCTCTTGATTGGGCTCAATGAGCTCCAGCTGTGAGGAACACACCTGCTGGTCACACCCTGTAATCAGAGGAGGTAGGAGAGCAAACACACACCAACCTGCACACAGCCCTGTGGATAAAACACATTTATATTTGATAAATATGGGAGATTTTCCCCATTGAATTGTTGAAATCCTACACATCATATGAAATTAAACACATTTTCCAAACTAAATCAGCAATAGTAATATTTTGATGATTTCAATATTTACCAAAGTAATCAGAATGATATACCAGCCCTATTAGCAGATGTTAACACATAAACAATGTAAACAGATAAGACAGCTTCTGTCAGTTCCAAGGTTGAACTACAGAAATGATCTTTCTTTTTACAGGACCTACAATTATTCAAATCAGTCTCTCGGCAGTTAAAAGCACATTATCTTTTAAACAAAAATAAAGCCCAAATTAGGGATGTTTGTAAAAAGCTAATTACACCCTAAATTTTGTCAAGCTTCCTCCAACAATAAGAACCCCAGCTCTATGGCAACTCATTGCCAGATCTTCTGACTAAGTTTTACAGTTAGTGCTGGCCACAAACTCAACTTTTTTAAGTGAATCTTCCAAACCCAATTCTAACCCTTTATCTATGTACAAATCATGGCCAACAGACAACTCCTAAACTGAGCTGCAATCTCTCCCTGGACCTACTCACAGCGCTTAAGACTCTTGACCACAAAAATTCCCAAGAACCAAAGATCTACAATTAAGTTGTTGCAGTTTAATTGTTATAAAACAAACTGCCTCAGTTAAGGTCAGAGGTCATGACTCCACCATAAGAAAGACACTGGGCAAAAATGGCCTGCATGGCAGAGTTCCGAGATGAAAACCACTGCTGAGGAAAAAGAACAATAAGGCTCGTCTCAGTTTTGCCCCCCAAAAATCTTGATGATCCCCTTGACCTTTGGGGGGAAATCCTCTGTGGTCTGACGAGACAAAAGCTGTACTTTTTGGAAATTGTGTGTCCCATTACATATGGTATAAAAGTAACTGCCTTTCAGAGACAGAACATCATAGCAACAATGAAGCGTGGTGGTGGTAGTGTGATGGTCTGGGGCTGTTTTGCTGCTTCAGGACCTGGAAGACTTGCTGTGATCGATGGAACCATGAATTCTGCCGTCTACCAAACCATCCTGAAGGAGAATGTCCGGTCATCTGTTGCAGACCTCAAGCTGAAACCAACTTTGGTTCTGCAGCAGGACAATTATCCAAATTATACCAGTAAGTCTAACTGTGATTGGGTGATGAAGAAAAAAAGAAGACTTTGTAGTGGCCTAGTCAAAGTCCTGACTTGAATCCTATTGATATGTTGTTGCAGGACCTTTAGAAAGGCGGTTCATTGTCAAAAACCTTCTAATGTGGCTGAACTACAACAATTCTGCAAAGATGAGTTGGCCAAAATTCCTCGACAGCTGGAAAAGACTCATAGGAAGTTATCACAAACACTTGATTTCAGTTGTTGCTACTAAGGCTGCTAACCAGTTGTCAGTTTGGGGGGGTTTCTCCCTTAATAATAAAAATACTCATTTAATAACTTCATTTTGTATTTACTTGTGACGTGTTTAACTAATACTTAAATTTATTTGATGATCTAACACATTTAAGTGTAACAAACATGCAAAAAATATAAGAAATCAGGAAGTGGGTAAACACTGTTTCACACCACTGTATAATGCATAGATAACCCCAACTTATGCCAAAATCTGTGAGGAAAAAGGAGCCTATACTTGAAAAGAGAACAAGTTAGAAATACCTTATTGTATGAGATTTGAAATTAGGTTTTTCTATTTTGTTTCTCTTTCTAAGTGTGAGTTTCTTTTTCCACATAGATTTTGTGGACTGCAGTCACATACAGCGCACCTGTCACAGCAAGGACAAATGCACTAGAGCATAAAATATATAGATTTTCTGCAGACTTAGCAGTGGTTTTATAACCGGGTATTTGTAATTGCTCTACAAATCTTCATGCAATCACATTCCCATATGAACACATGCATGTTAAACACAAGGTGACCTAGCTCATAAATACACCTAAAAAATATTGTGTGATCCATATAAAGGACTCAGATTCACTGAATCAAGCAGTAACTGTTGTTGGAATTAAACATGAACAATGGCATCACTGTGTATATTTTGGAAACTTGCTGTACCATCTGTTCAAGTTCAAATAATGTTAATGAGATATGAGATAATGTTAGATAGATAGATGTGAGATATGAGATAATGTTTATGGGGTAAATTACAAAAATCTAGAATTACTGACAAACTGACCAGAAGATTACATCTCATTGCCAGACAGATGTAAAATTATTCACTAGTCTTTCTATGGTTTTGACATGCAGAGACTGTTATTTCCCAGTTTAGTGGCCGGTAGTGGGCATTTATTATTTATATTTGGGGCAGAGTCGCTGTGAAACAGGCAGAAAAAATAAATAAATAAACAAAAAGTTTCTGTCCTGCTCATTACCAATCAGCTCTGATCAAGCTGATAATTCCTTACATGTACATATACATAGAGACATGCAGAGAGTGAGAATTAATTTAGGATTTACACAGTTACTGGGTTTAAAATCAGAATCAGCGGTTTCCTGTACACGTGACAGTGATTTACAAATGAGGTGTTAAGCTAAAGATATTTAGAAAAACGAAGTAAGTCAGAAATAAAAAGATACATTTAAAATCAGTTACAGACAAAGCAGTATGTTATTTTTGAAGGTAGCTATTTTAACTAAGGGTTAACTAAGGCTTTTCAAAAACGGCTTCCAGAGTTGAGACTTCTGAAAACGCTGGGTGATTTGTTATCATGTAAATGCAAGCCGGAGACTTTTGTAAACGATGACGTCACTGCCAGCCTTCTACGGCCATGTTGGACTTGTGCACTCCGCCTTTCTACAGAAAAACAACAAAACCAACAAAATCCAGGTATGCTGTTACTGCTGATGCAGCTTCTGAAGTTATTTGGCCTCTGTAAGACTTCTACAACCACAGTTGTATGCGCAGAGACCGCCATTGTTAGTTATCATGAAATGTTTTTTTCTGGGTTGTGAAGGGGGGGAAAACGTTGAAACACTGCATACTGTACACGGCGCACACTGCCATCTAAAGGCCGGGCATATGTACTACATCGTTTTCCATTGCGCGCTGTCGGCTTCTTCTCATTGTATGCTCTGGAACTCGCTTTTTTTACTCAGAGAGGGGAGGGGCGCCGAACTCCAAAACCCCAGCGGGAACTGTTTCAAAATAAGACCCAGAGCTGAGAGACAGAGAGTAAAAAACAACACAAACAGATATCTTGTTTGAAAAGGACGCACCTGCAGATGGAAGCCAGACAAGATCTGACTCGCTCTCTTACAAGGCTGTACCATTTTTATTTCCAAAAGAACAAAGAACATATCACATGACTCCTCTCTCCTCCTTCTACATCTTGACAGGTCATTTATTTTCTCCAGGTCTCCTGACCGTACCATGAACTGGGTTATAACATGAATTAGAGTTATAGCTGATCCTCCCTGCTTTCAATTCATATCTTTACTCAAGAGTTTGTTTACTTAAAACCTTCAACCCTATAAAATACTGGTAACAGAGTCATGTTTTACTACCCTGAATAATATAAACAGGCCTATTACTTCTAAAGCTTAAAAAAGATATAATTAAAACATATGTACTGCATAATAAAAAATAGCCTCAAAAAAGTAGAATACAACAGCGCCCTGTCGTGTAAACGCAGTGCGTTTTCACCCGCGTATTCAAGCAAAAACGGCAAAGTTGTCGTGTAAAAAGCCTCTAATTAAAAAAGTTAAGGACCAAAGAATAATCTAAAATGCTTATTAAGCTGGAAGTGCACTGGACTACGTAAGGGATGGGCCAGCAGATAGTGACTTCTCCACACACTACAGAAGGTTCTCTTGCCTTTTTTAAAAGGGATTTTAAAGCATAGGAACAGGAAATGTTTGTCGTTTTTGAAACAATGGAACCCAGAAACAAGCCCATGTCGAGTCACCATTTGATTTCTTCGTGGATCTCTGGGTGCATTCACACCTGATAGTCTGGCAGACTCGCTTCGACTGGGACCAAAATATCAACACTTGCCTTTTTAGCTGGTGCGGTTTGCTTTCACACTGCACTTTGTCCAACAAACTAAAGCTTTTGAGCGACATGCTTACCTCTTCGCCAGTGGTGGCGCTGTACCAAGAAGCACTGAGCACAGGGCCATTTCCTATTCCATGAAATGGCAAGGCAAGGCGATTTTATTTGTATAGCACACTTTCAACAACAGGGTAATTCAAGGTGCTTTACATGAAATGTGAACAAATATGGAGAGGCATCATATTTGAGCAGTTTTAGGATTCCTGTGAAGTCTTTGGCAAAGTTGCCGGACAAATACGTTGCAGCAATGGGCTTAGGATGGGCAGAGAACAACGTTGAGTTCTTGTGCAGTTGTTTTGGTTTTATTTACCCAGAATGCCCTGCTCCACAGTCCGTTTCCTGCTTTTGGAGTGCTCCCGGACCGCTTGGCATTAAAATATGCAGTCAAATCACACCAAGGTTCATTTCAACCAAACCGTAACCTAGGTTTTTAGGTGGACCAGAGTTCGCTTTTTTGGTCCACATCAGACTTCGACTGCACATTCACACCTTCCCAAATGAACCAGACTTTTAAGACAAACGAACTAGAGTTTGATTACAGCGGACCAAACAGGGATCGTGTGAATGCATCCTCTATCAAGAATCTCTCTACTATTTGGATTTTCCAAGTGTTTTTTTCAACTTCTAGGTTGTTGGAATCCTGTTCGCTTCTACGTAATTACACTCACACCAACAGACCATATGTTGCCTCACACACTGTCTCCTCATGACACATGGATAGTGTAGTCTCTGGCAATCGTGATTTGAGGGAACTCATTACCGGATGGAATTTTGTTAAAGGCAACCGTGTGCTTTGACCCTTACACTTCCTCTTTGATGAGAAAGGTGAGCTGAATGTTGCACTGCATAATGGAAAATGAGTAAGCCATCTCTTTCAAATTGTTGGTCTTTCATGGGTGAAATGGAAATCTTTTATGTTGGTAGGAATGCTAAAGGTCAAAGAGCGAGTGAAACCTGTCAGACTTCAGGCTCGACTGCTTAATTATTTTGTATTTCTGTCTTTTATGTCCAAATGTGAAAGTAAGCTAGCAGCAAAAATGACATTTGCATGTGAAGTAATATTGAGGAAAAAGATTAATATTTAAAGGTGAAAAAGCTGCACAGGACGGTACATATCAAATATGCACATAACATTACTTTTTGCATGCAAATACATGCACATAGCTGCCATATTATTAAAACACACTCTTGCATCAGCGCTGAGATGTCATTTTCTCTCTTACTATTTTCCTTAAAAGTTTAGAAGGTTCGCAAGTTCATGAAAGAAGTATAATACACACCAGTGAAGGCTCAGCGCCAGAATTTACCGACAAAAATTATGACAATATAATTTTACTCCACTGTATTCACATGACTAGCGGGCGCGTTACATTGTGCACTGATGCTGTAACTCAGTGAGTGTTGACTCATGAACCTGTCACTGCTGAGGAACAGCTAGCTTTCTTGACAATGCTGACCTTTTATGTTACAGTGGTCGGGCCAAGATAACCTTGTGAAAGCAATCGTGGCCTTCCATCATCAACCCAATGGTTTTGTAACCTCTGAACATAAAGTGGTTCACAAAAGAGAAATTTAGTTCCACATGTAGTAAATCACCAAAGCATTGAGTTTATTCTGCTGCTCTCCTCAAGCAGCCAGTCTTGCACATGTTTGGCTCATACAAAACTTTATAAACACAATATACGTTTGGATTAAAACAATAAAAACATTTGTTGGGTTAAGCTACATTTTGTAATTTACAGTCATTTCATAAATATCAAAAATATTTAATATAAAATTCAATTTATTTCTGTGTGGAGGATATTAAAGTACTGTCTCTTATATGTTGGGACATCAAAACAACACTGGGACTTATAGCAACTACTGTATAAGCTACTTAAAATGACTTTAATATCCCTAACTCAACCACTCTAAATGGTTATCAAAATCTGATAAAAAATAATAATAATTGTTGAAAAGAAAAAAAAACTGTGTACACTTTATAAAAAGCCCATTAAAAAAAAAATTTCTTGCTGTCTGATATTAAATAAGACTAAACATTTCCTGTTTTGGGTCATTTACAGTTACCATAATCATTTCTGTATAAAAAAATGTTTTAAAACGCAGCAATTTCTAATAAAGATTTCTTACACATATATATATATATATATATATATATATATACAAAGCGGAGTAATTTAGCAAAAGCTGTTTTGCTCCACTTATGAAAGTAAATCTGTTGGGCTTCTACTTGGTACGCCACCAATTCTGAGTGCCACACTGGCAGACAGGACATGTTAACAACAAAAAAAAGAAAGTTGCCCTCAAATAAAATTTATTACTATTATTATTACTATCTATCTATCTATCTATCTATCTATCTATCTATCTATCTATCTATCTATCTATCTATCTATCTATCTATATATATATTACTATTATTATTATCCTGATACAGGCAAGACAACTAAAACTGATCATCTCAATTTATTTCTTTAACCAATAATCTTTTTAAAAGCATTTAACTAAGATTGCTAAAATTTGTTAATCTTGTTAGCTCCTATGACACCCACAAATATTTCAAGGAAAACTGACTGTAGTCCCGCATATAAAAGCTTATAAGTCCAAAATATCCCATGCAGCAACAATTCTATCCATGAGCGCTGTACAGTGTGTTTGTGCAAGCCATCATATTTCTTCACCGCTTGAAAAACCCTCCCAGTGATAAGATGATGCCATCCTATTTACCTCTCTCTTCTCATGATCTCCTCACTCTATTACTGGCTTTTTTTTGTCTCTTCTGCTGACTTCTTTCTCCCCCGTCAGCCTCAGTCGGTGTGTTGTCCAGCAGCTCTGGGCATCCCTGGCGGCTGTTCACAGCGCTAATGGGGCACAGAAAGAAAGAAAGATGTGTAGAGGAAGAGACAGGCCATTGAGGTATGAGTGCTGGTGAAAAAAGGGGTAGTGATCGCTATTAGGGCCTCATGGGGGGGAAAAGCAGCACAGCAGGCGAACAGCAGGGGATGTATGTGGGCTCGAGTTTTTCCTGTAAAAGCCAAAGAGGACCAACTTGATCCAATCATCTGTACAGTCCTCATCAACAGGGACTTCATCTATCATTGATTTTGCACATTAACACGGATTTCTGACATGTCTATGGAGGCTTTTTAGGTTCATTCCAAATGGAATAATGCAAATGAGTTCAACTGTCTGTACTTCTGGTTTAAACAAGAGAAATGTGACTGCAGCTTTAAATTGAAAGTGATGATATTTCTGGCCAACTGTAAGAATGCTGCAGGCATTCGAAGTGAAACACCGCTGCAAGAAGATGATGTAAGCTGTGACAACATCTGGCAACGATAAACAAATGTATGGTTTCTGCATCAATTCCCAAAGTCCTACCATGTGGCATCGAAAACAGTCTCTATAGAAATCTAACTGTGGAAGACTTGTTTTACATTGAAGCAAACGTATTGTCGTTTAACCTGCAACAGATATGTTGAAGAATTAGTCACATTCCTTTTTATATTGTAATCACAGACTGAAATTTATGTTGAGATTTGATTTAACAGACCAACCGAATGTCGACCATTATTGTGAAGTAGATATTAGGACATGGGTTTTCTAAGTTTGTTACAAACAAAAATCTGAAAAATGTGTCTAGTATATTTTTTCAGAGCCCCTGAATAAATACAATGTAGAAACTCCAGGTAACAAGTCTTTTGGTGTACGTCTCTTTCAGCTTTGCAACTCTAAAGACTTTTTTTTTCAAAATTCTTCCTTGCAAAACAATTCAAGCTCCATCACATTGGGTAGTGATTTTCTGTGAGCATGAATTGTTCAAGTATTGCCACAGATTCTCAATTGGATTATGTCCCCATCCTTTGGTGTTTTGGGTTTCTAGAATTGCGCTGCTCAAGGTGGCAACATGTTGGAACAGTTCTGTTATATTTATTTTGATTTATTCTTTTAATCAAATTTTTGTATTCCTCCTTTTTGTAGTTCAGGTATTTTTTATTTTCTTGATGATTATTCCCTCTGGTTTCAAATGCTGTGAAGCTGAAATAATTTTTGCTCATACTTGTTTTTATTTTCTGATAGTTAATCTGATACGCAACTGTGGCAACAGTGTTTTGTTTTTACAAATCCCAGAGGAGTTCAAAAGGAGGTTTCAGAACCAAAGAGCAGATATAGAAAGAGGATGTTCAAACTATCTCTTCCACCGATGATAATGGGTAAGGATCATATTCCAGACTCCAATATCTCTCCTCCCAGATTTCCGATCATACGTACAGAAAGGGATTTAAAGAGAACCGGCAAAAGCAAGCAAACAAGCTAGATCAGCACTTGCCAACAACTGATGGTTTCATCTAGGACATTTTACTGTGGACCATCTTCTCTGCTGCACGGAAACTTGTTTCAGATTTATTGCAAGACTGACTGCTGCTGGAGGACATTCCAGCAGCATGATGCTGCCCCCACCATGTTTAATAACGGAACTAGTGTGTTCAGAAGGATTTTGTAATGTACATTTCCCATCATACATAGCAATCTTGGCTAAAAAAATTTAATCCTGGTCCCATCATCAGAGTACCTTCTTCAACATGTTTGCTGTCCCCACAAGTGGGAATTATTCTGCCTCTCTTTGAACAGTGGCTTTCCTCGAGCTACTATTCCATACACATGTGGTTCTACTAATAATGGCACTTAATATTCAGTCATGTCTCTGAATAGCATTCTGAGATAAGATGGTCTCCTGACGTCTTGTTCATCTCCCCCCTTTTGAAATACATGCTACTTCTTGCTTCATCACACTCCAAGATAACCATGGATGCAGTAAGTCTGTCCTATCTATAGATTTTGATAGATGGGTCATTTTTCCTTGAAAATAAATACAATTAATACTAGTTTGGACTTCCCTTCTATGTTTTCTTTTTCCACCTAATGAGTTTTATCTGATTTGAACCATATCCCGACACTAAATAGGTCTTCATGATGCCATTTGTTCCCTAATGTTCAACAAACATCTGCAGCTTTCACAGAAGAACTGAATGAGACAAAATCCCACACAGCTGGACTCTACTTAGTAACTATAGAAGTTCTGCTGGCAGTTTTTATTTAGTCTTCTCAGAGTTAAGAGGGGGAACAAATGCATGCTGCCTTTTATAAGGTTTTATGTGTTACATTGGTAATAATGGTAAATGGCTTTACTTGTATAGCGCTTTATTTAGTCCATGAGGACCCCAAAGCGCTTCACACTACATTCAGTCATTCACCCACTCACGCACACATTCACACACTGGTGATGGCAAGCTACATTGTAGCCACAGCTGCCCTGGGGCACACTGACAGAAGCGAGGCTGCCGGACACTGGCGCCACCGGGCCCTCTGACCACCACCAGTAGGCAGAAGGGTGAAGTATCTTGTCCAAGGACACAACGACTGAGACAGACAAAGCAGGGACTTGAACCGGCAACCCTCCGGTTACAAGACAAACTCCTCACTCCTGAGCCACAGTCACCCCTTAATGTAATAATTAATAATAATGTAAGTCTGAAGAATTTATTTTCTTTTTAAAGATTTTGTGTCCATAGTGGCCATTATTTGACAGAGGACAATACATAAGGGGGTAGAGAAGTGGGGGATGACATGCGGCAAAGACCCTCAGGGACGGACTTCGACCCGGGACAACCGCGTCGAGGACTGAGGCCTCTGCACATGGGGCGCCTGCACTAACAACTACATCATAGGGTTATGAATACTAATCAAATAATCTTGAGTCCAGTCTGAAATTTATTACTGCCTGACACAAATCACAGCACAAATAAAGTTAGATTATGCATCTTAAATTCGGATACCGAATTATCTAGCTATTTCTGTAATCCTTTTGATGCACGTGTTTTTGCTATGTTTGTTTTTGTGGCAAAAACAAAGGTGGTTTTTTTTGGTCAGGATGTTTTATACTTCCCAAGAATTCGATTGCAAAGCTCCATTGAAGTCTTTGTAGGTCTCTACCACTCCATCACACCACCGTCATGTTTCTCTGACACCACACAAGAAAACAGTTCTGCCCAGAAAATGCATCAAGAACAAATGTCTCTGTTCTTGCGGAGTATGTACAGGCCTTTAGTTAGGAGTACTTCCTTTGAGAAAAGAAACACGAACACGCACAAAGTTAGCTTCATCTATGCCTCATCACTTTGAAAAAGGGTTAGAGAAATCATATCTTCGAATGGAGATGTTAAAGATAAACATGTGATTACTGATTTCCTTTTATAAACACATCAGCATACCAGAAGTTGCGACCATCACAGTTCCAACTCTGTAACATTACTTACCCCAGCTTCTCATCGGATGCGTTAGCGGCGCGTAATGCCTGCGAAGCACAATTGCTAATAGTCACCATTATGATCAATGCCCACACCAGGGGCACATCGGCGAGTATGTGATGCGTCCCAGAACCGTTGTGTCAAGCAGCTCTGCTAAATGTACATGCCGGATCTGTTTTTTTAAGCATTACGCTTCCAGAACACGTCAAGCACAGCAGTTCAGATTGGGCCAGACAGGAAATCAAATGAGAGAGTAGTGTAAAGCATCCGGCAAATTTTAGAATAAAAGACACTTGCAGTGTCCCATTGTTTAATTAACTTTTTTTTTTTTTTTATTCCTTACATGTGAGACCAGATTGAAATCAGTCAGTCTGTGGGTCTCATTTGATGGTTTTCATCATTTGATGATATGACCAGAGGTTGAAGTGGAAATCACCCAATTTTACATACCAGTGATCATTTTGACAAGGACAACTTGAAAAAGGAGAAGGCATGGATAGAAATATCTGCAGTATTGGGAGTTTTCGGATGGTGAGTTTAAGATACTTATTGACCTAGAAAGACATTTTTCCTGAATATTACTGATTCAGTGATGCAATTGCAATTCACCTGCGATTCTGTGATCTCGCGGGACCAGCTGGGTGGAACCCATTTGCAGGAACTGCACATTTGAAGTGCTCCCCGTATGAAGGGACGTGCCACTGAGGTCCTTAAAAACGTCTATTACATTACACATTGCTTGCGCATCCGGTGGTAATAATTCACACGTACAGACCAGGGACCAGCTGCAAATATTTGTGCAGAGAGAACATTTGGGTACTACTGTACTAGAAGTCTCCCCTTATAAACTGCTCATATATAGTTTATAGGTATGTTGTTGATTATTCTGTAAACACTTTATAAATCATTAAAAAGTTTTTATCACGCATTAATTAAAAAGGCAAAAAAGTGACAAAACTGACCAGTTTCATTCAAAATAGTGAATCAAATCTGTTCACCTACATATTTCATCTAGAGGTGCTAAATTTAAAATTTTAGACTAAGTCACTAGGTTATGGTAGCTAGCTTCACAACTTTACAATAATGCTCCCCTTGTTGAGTGCAAATTTATATTGAATTGATAAAGTACAATACTATATGCTAAATAATTATGTTTACAAATACTCACGGCACTTACAAAGCAGAAACTTTGAAATTTTAAATTTTGCAACTGTATTTGAAACATATATATTTGCTCACTAAACCAATGAGTTTTGTCTCTTTCTCCCCCTTTAAAAATGCATGATAAACAAAGTGTTTACAAATTAATTTTTAACATATCTATAAACTATTTACTACTAATTTAGAAGGGGAACCTTATTGTAAAGTAGTACCAACATGAAGGAATTTGTCCAATTTCCACATCATGCAAACCATGCTGACATTGTACTTTTATTTAATTTCTTTTATCCGTTTTTTTAGTAGCAAAATCTTATAGTTGGGCCATGGATAACTTCTATTGACCAGAAATTCTTCTAATTCAGTTTCTGCTGTTTTATTAGAGCTTTTCACATAGTTTGGTCATTTGGAAATCAAGTAATTTTAAGATATTTTATGGTAATACTTGATTTGGATAGATGGAGTTTAATTTTAATGTATTTGGAACAAATAGCTTTTAGTTGAATTTGCCCTGTGGTTGGTGAGAATGAAAAACACACAGGCTCTGTCAACTACATTGCGACAGCATTGACAGCCATACATTTCACCCCTAAGCCTTCGGTGATATCTTACTTATTCCAACGTAAATTAATACGCCTCATAATACCATCAATATGACACCACGACTCGAGAATCCATACAGAATCACACATTATATCCCCCTTAATATACGCAGGTTAAGAGAAACTGAATTTCTGGATTATTTAAAATCAATAAGCTTGCATTCACAATTAAGAATAGGAAACTAAGATCACAGATACTGTCAAATCTAAAAAATAAAAACCAATATTAGAATATTAGTCACCAAAGTTTGTCCAATAAATTGCGCATTGTCACATTTCGTATAAGACACCAACGAAGCGATAACAAAACCAAAAATTCAATGGAAATAAAAAGGTAAAGCAAGCACGGTATTTGCATTTGTTTTGGAGAAAATGCAATAGCAAAACAATGGAACATGTTGGCGTAGCTGCACCTACCACAGTAATTACATTATAAATTGCAGTGGATCAGAACTTATTTTTTAATCTGTAGCATTTTTGCCAATTTCTTTTGTCACCATTGATTGATCACCAATGAAATAAAATGACAAAAACATAAAAAAACACAAAATACATGCACTCACCAACATTGATCTTCTCCACATTGCCGGCTTATTTGAAAAATAAAATCCATCCTTCTTTCCATTCTCAAGAAGACCTTAATGGCTCTCTTGTACAGTTTATCTGTGCACTTCAGGTGTACGAGTAAGTCCTTTTCTAAGAACATGGAACCTAATTCTGAAAGCCGGTCGTGTTTCTTGAAAGGTCCATCTTGAAGTTGGCGTGGCAAGTATATCTGCAACCAAATCTATTCCTTCTCCTGCTTCAATTCAATTCAGTTTATTTATATAGCACCAAGTCACAACAGATGTCATCTCAAGGCACTTAACAAGAAGTCATTTCAATACATTTATACAAACATTCCAATCAGTTAAAAAGTATTCTATTTAAGGAATCCCAGCAGATTGTATCAGTCATTGGCGTGAGGTTGGGCAGACTTTCCAACCACAGCAATCCTTCGGGAATCCCTCAATTAAGAATTGAGGGATTGCTGAAGAGCAGAAACACAGAAGGAACAGAAGATCTGATATAAGAGAACTTTGTATGTTACAGAAAGTAAAAAGTTAATAACAGGACACAGTGGATGTTCAGTTACTGGGAGCATCACCCAGTCGATGCCCCCCATCCAACAGGGCATTGCAGCCAAGCAGGACACCAGACCAGGTATATCTTCTATGGAGAGAAAAACACAGAGAACACAAAGTTAACAGTCGAAATAACAGAATGTACTGTAATACAACTGGAGAGTAGTAGGAGAAAAGGAAGTAGCAGAGTGAAGAAAATTGGTAAGTCTGTCCTCCAGCAGTCTAAGCCTATAGCAGCATAACTACAGAGCTAGCTCAGGATGATCTAAGCCACTCTTACTATAAGATTTATCAAAAAGGAAAGTTTTAAGCCTGGCCTTAAAAGTAAACAGAGTGTCTGCCTCACGGACTAAAGCCGGGAGCTGGTTCCACAGGAGAGGAGCCTGATAACTAAAAGATCTGCCTCCCATTCTACTCTTAGAAATCCTAGGAACTACAAGTAAACCTGCCGTCTGAGAGTGAAGTGCTCTGTTAGGAACATATGGAACAATTAGATCTCTGATGTATGATGGAGCTTGATTATTAAGGGGTTTGTATGTAAGAAGAAGGATCTTAAATTCTATTCTGTGTAATGTAGTTTTACCCACCACAAAATGCAGTCTTGGCCTTGGTTGTACCCACTTGCAAGATCTAAAGTTGAATACCATCTTGCACCAGCAAGAGCATCCAGGGACTCTTCAATCCGTGGAAGTGGGTAAGCGTCCTTCCTAGTTTTAGCATTGAGTAGCCGGTAATCAACACATAATCTAATTTCCTCATTTTTTAAAAAAAACACCACAATTGGGGAAGAGTAGGGACTACAGCTTGGTCTCACCACCTCCCAGGTGACAAGTTCCTGAATATGAGCTTTTACTTGTTCATATTGGGATGGGGGTAACCTACGATAGCGTTGCCGCACCAGATTATCATCACTCTATGGGATTTCATGCTCCACCAACATGGTACATCCCAAATCCCCCTCTCCCTGACTGAACACGGTGCTATGTTTTTCTTACAATTCTATCACCTGCTGAGTCTGATCAGAAGAAAGATTAGTACAAGGGACCCTTGAGAGGTCAATGGGGGACTTAGTTTCAGCTAACACCTCCTGGACTACAGCTACAGTGCTTCCCTCCTTAGTTTTCTCTACAAAAGCCAAACTCTCTGAAGGTGGTGCATCAACCACATGGAACTCACCAAGCTGTGTGCGGGGCTGTAACCAGACCTCTTCAGTGCCCACATTAACCACTGGAATCTCCACTCTCCCTCTGTGAACAGGGAGAAGTGCAGCAGAGACTGGAATGCCTGCCGGAAGGTGATCACCTGCCACCAAAGGCTCAAAAAGCACAGAAGGGAGTGTAACATTTGCCGCAGGGGGGGCAAGTAGTATGAACCCATGACAGGGAACCAGCAGAAATACTGACAGTTCGACCATAGACTTTGGCTTTTCCTAGACACTCTTGTAAGTTCAAGGCTTCAATACGATGACACATGGAAAAACTCTCCTTCCACTCCCTACTAGCAGTTTTGAGAACAGGTGACTCAAAAAGACTATGACCATACTGTTCAAAAAGTAGGCTGTAACAGTGGCGTATGATGTTCATTCCCAAGAGACCAGGCGCAGCCTGCAGCTGTGATTGGTTGGGCTCACTTGGGGGATCCTCTACCACTAACACACCCATGTTCTTCAGAGTTTTACCCAAAACAGTGACATCTAGTTCCATATAGCCTTTATATGGTATCCTTAATCCATTAGCTGCCTTAAGGTGTAACCATTTACACTTTTTAAGCTGTCCAATACCTTGGGAACGGAAATATCTGTCAAAGAAACTTTCTCTAATTGTAGAAACCATTGATCCCGTATCTAGCAGACATGGCCCTGCAACACCCCCGAGGCGGATTTCTACAACAGGGCAAACTCCGACGAGGTGAGATGGATCTTCCAGTAGATCTCCTGGTGAGCCCACAAAACCCTTTCCTGGTGCCTGGCTCTCTGCACCAGAGGGAGCTAGTTTCCCGACAGCTGTGATTCCAGGTCCCCCTCGACTAGGTGCACCGTGGCTTCAGACTCAGATGAGCGGGGATTTGAACCAGTTAAATTCACCCTACAATACTGTGCGATATGACCAGTCTTATTGCAAACAGGTCTGCCATCTGCCTGGAAACGGAAAGCAGGTTTAACAGCTGGAGGGGCCTGAGTAGGGGGAGGGAGTCGAGCCACTACCTGCTTCATAATAGAATCTAGTTGAGCTTGTTGTTTGCGCAAACACTCCTTTATCTCAGCAATTTCATCCTGGTGCTTAACACCATTTACATTTACTTCCACATTAGCCACCATTTGACTGAGAGTATCACAGGAGTGGGCACGGGGTCTTACTCTGCTTCCCTGTCTAGCTGTTTCCGCCCACTGAAGGGCAATGCTCCTTAGTTTAACAAAAGGACAGACTTGGCTCCCGTATCACACGTTTCACCTCTCTCCATAACATATCATCAAAAACATGTTCAATAAACTGGTCACGTAGCAGAACATCAGAGTTTGCAATACCATCAGGTGTTTTTCGTATTACCACATCCATTAATGACTTAAGGGCATGAGAGTAATCTCGAAGGGACTCCCCCTCCTGCTGAATGCGCTGAAAAACTGCAACTGAGCTGCCACATATGACTGTGAGCAGCTCTAATTTTCTAGCAGAATAGCAAAAACTTTTTCTGGGGAATCCCTGTTAACACTCTGGTGAAAGTTAACCTCTGCTCTTGCACCACCCTCCAAATGATCAAGAATAAAAAGTAACTGCTCAGCTATTGACATGTGTCTACATTCCAGACATCTGCGGGCCTCATCAATCCATTGTTCCACAGTTAACAGATCAACAGACATTGTTCCAGTGAATTTTGGACATTTACGTTCTCTGGGTACATATATGAAGCGCAAGTTTGTGGGGTCACTTGCCCCACCGCTACCAGAGATCATATTTGGCGGAGCACTGGAGGGGCCTGGTACTTCATCAGGAACTTGAGATGGTTCCCTCATCTGTGCTCTCAATTGTTCATTAGCGTCCTTTAACTGCTTCAGCTGCTCCCTCAAATCCTGCACCCCCTCCATTCTTCTGGTCAGCAGCTGAAACAGAGAGAAAGCCGTCGACCTGGCTCGTAGTTCCCCTGTGGTTGTAGAACTGTCTCTGTTTCTTTCTCTCCCCAAAAAAACAAAAAACTGCTAAAAGAGAAAAAAAGAATTTACCCTAGCCTTATCCTGTCAACAACGCCAAATGTACTGTTTGAAAAATAACACTAGCTTACCCGTAAAGGGAGACCACCAAGGTAGCAGAATAGTGTCCGGAACAAACAGAACGGAAGGCTAGGATTTACAAATACAATAGTTTTATTTAACAAATTCTAGGATCTAGAAAAAAGGACTAAAACATCAAAAGAGGGCAGAGGCCAATGCTATAAAAGGACTCTTGGGCTCAGCTTCACTTAGCCAACCATGGGGTGATCAGGCATAAACCACAGCTCGAGGTACTAACATATCACAGGACCCACAACAAAATACAAAAGAAATACATGCAAACATATTCTAAATCCAATTAACTTAATCACACTTCAAATTCAAACACAAAAAAACCAAAACCAACTCAGGGTTGTCCATACAACAAAAGAAAATGGTCCTCTAAATTATGACCTCCACTGGATTCACCTGCATCATAAATGACTGGAGCCCCAAAAATATTGCACTGCCCGATCCTCTAAAAACTAATATGGGTGTAACAAAGGAGAAGAGGAAAAGAAAAGAAACAGCAACAGCCTATATTAGCACCGTCCTGTTAAAATAAACAACATGTTAAAAAGAATACATTCAAATGAAAACTAACAACTTATATCATTAAAAAGAATATAATTGTACCTCTTAACTGTGCATTCTGTTCCATTGAAATGTTTGTCGTGTTATGGCCATACCAATTTATCATTTGGCAGGCATTACCCACACATGCCGATGCCTCAGGCTAGAACTGTATTAAATACATAAACATGTCAATAACAGCACAAACACACAAAATCAGCATTTGTAACAAACATGTTTGCTAACATCCCATGAGCCCGTTCTCCAAACTGACTACTGTTTAACACTGGGGGGAAGTAATGAACCCACTCCAAACAAATTTCACCACACCACCTGCTGCAATCACCACAGCCTCAAGCAGACTGGTGGGGTCTTGGTGAAACTACAACCAGGTAGGCAATAAATCCCTTTCCTGCCTGTCCTGGGTCCTAAAGCCAGTTGATTGAAATGAAATGGCTGTGATTTATATACCAAAATCTACATCCTACTACATCTGGATTTAACAGGGAGCCAATGAAGGGAAGCTAAAGCAGGAGAAATGTGATCTCTCTTTTTAATATTCATCAGAACTCTTGCTGCTGCATTTTGGATCAACTGAAGGCTTTTAATGGCATTTTGTGGACTTCCTGATAGTAAAGAATTACAGTAGTCCAGCCTTGAGGTAACAAATGCATGGACTAGTTTCTCAGCATCAATCCTGGACAGGATGTTTCTAGGTTTAGCAATTTTCCAGAGGTGAAAGAAGGAAATCCTAGAAACCTGTTTAATATGGGATTTAAATGTCAAGTCTTGGTCAAAAATAACGCCGAAGTTCTTTACGTTATTACTGGGGGTCAATTTAATGCCATCCAGATCCAGTTTTTTTTTAGAACAAGAACAGAAACAGCAACTTCTGTTTTGTCAGAATTTAAAAGCAAAAAATTTAGATTCATCCATGTTTTTATGTCTTCCAGACATGCCTGTAATCTACCTAACTGACTGGGTTCATCAGGATTTATGGATAAATATAGTTGTGTATCATCGGCATAGCTGTGGAAATGTATCCCTTGCTGTCTAATGATTCTACCAATTGGGAGCATATATATGGTGAAAAGAATTGGTCCAAGCACAGAACCCTGTGGAACTCCACAAGTAACCCTTGAGAGTGAAGAAGATTGATCATTTAGATGAACAAACTGGAATCTGTCAGACAAATATGATTTAAACCAGCCTAGTGCTGTTCCTTTGATCCCTGCAACTTGTTCAAGTCTTTCTAAGAGAATATTATGATCGACTGTGTCAAAAGCAACACTGAGATCTAACAAAACCAGAACAGACACAAGTCCATTATCTGAGGCCCAGCCATTCGTGGGTTAAAAAAAATACACCGGTAGCTGTGGGTAGCTAACGAATCTCCAGGTTTAAGATGTTTCGCAAAATGCCGCCTTTCAGGCTCTCACAAGTACTTATCCAATCACAGATCATGTCGCATGTGAACTTCAGTGTAACTCCTCATTCACACAGAGTGCAGAGCGGATGCGGTCCGGACTCCGTACGGCTTTTATACAGATTTCATACAACCTGACAACACAAGCTAGCTATACATGATCGGGTAAAAACTCTACCATGCGATATAACACTGGAAGAAACACAAGATGATAAAATGTCACATGAAGAGAACAGAACAGGGAGAATAATTTTATTTTAAAATACTTTTAAAAAGATACATTTACTTTTCTGAGTATGTTTAGGCCAGCAGAGAAGGCCTTGCTGGCCCTGACGGCCCACCACTGTGCTACTGAAGTATTCCAAAAGGTCAGTGCTTATTCCAAAAGGTTTTGGACTACCCAGTTTACACCCAGTCTCAAATTAATCAAAAACGTGACTTCCAGTAACACAAAACCTTTCTGTCTCAATCTGTGGAGGGATTGGTGGCCTAAGTCCCATATCCAACTCAAGAATGACACCAACATAAAGTCCTATACCGATACTGGATTGGATCAGCCCCCATCTCTAATTAGTGTATGGAAAACGTGTAGGAAAACCTTCAGGGACTAAATTCAGCACTAGTCACTGAAGACACGAGATAATACACATGCTTTTTTTATTTCTGTAGTATTCACAATAAAAATTAAATGAAGGGAGGGGGTTCAAATGAAATTTCATAATGCCTGTAGGTTATATGCTGGGGTGACCAAACGGTCAACTGTTGTAGATTCATGAAATCTGCAAAGCATTCATATTTCACAAGGTTAAAGTTTAGCTTTTGGTATCTGATTGCTTTGTGAATCAAACTGCACCTAAACGACAGGAACAAGTTTGACTCTCGCCCTCGGTGAATGGATTACAGTAAGGGTATTATGAGATCTCCTTTCTCACATTTTTGAGTATCCCCCATTAGTTATTTTTAGTGCTTTTTCTAGGAAAACTTATTTTGCATTAAGGCTATTTGTTGTGCTTAGAATTTCCATCTGCAACTATTTCACAATTCAGCAGCTTTAGCCCCAAGATAAGAGTAGAGATCAGCTGCATGGTGCATCTTAATAAGATTTTTGGAGGAGACCAAAACTCACATCCACAGTTCTACATAAATACCAAAAAGGAGAAACATTTGCATAGTTATTACTTGTGCATAACAGCAATTTTAAAATGCAGATATCTGTTTAGCAGATTATACAGTTTCTTCTACTGCTTTTTTTTCCGTTTATGTCAGTAATACCTTCTTGGGGTTTGTGATTTGAGAAAATACAAGCAAGTGAAAAAATTAGGTTGCCCCATTGAATATTATGTTCTTTGAGAAATTACATGCGACATATTAAAATCTAATGTCACTTACTTATCTCTTACAATTTGGGGATTTAATGGCACTTAAACAGAAAGCCAGTCCTACCTCATTTTGCTTTAATAACTACAGTGAGACATTTCTTGTAGCCAATAACTAGTCTCCGACTTCGACCTAAAGAAAGTTGGTCTGCTCCTCGCTTTAAGCTGAGATGTTTCTGCATGTACAGCACATAGCAAGTGTAGAATCGGTGCAAACGTTACACTCAACTATGAGCTAAACCCACAAATGCATTTCATTTTTACTAATTTGGCACCATTTAAAAGAAAAAAACGTTTCCAATGATTTGAGATTTATTGCCAAGCAGTTTTATTACAACGAATAAATAATCTACCAACCAAACACAAAATTCCTTACTTTTTGGTCAAAATCTATTTTACCTTGTCTGGTTTATTGTGAAAGCAATGGGATTTACAGTTATTCTTGAAAGGAACTGGATTCCCTGGGTCAGGCACTTGTAAATCATCCTGGGAATGTTGTTTGAGATGCTGAACTTTGCCTTATCTAGGATTAGACTGAGGTAAGAATTATAAGCAGTGTGGGGAGCCACCTTTACAACACCTCTGAGACGAGGGACGCCTCTGTAAATCACAAGTATTCATCTGAGGGTCGTTGACAAGCTCCGAGCGCAATGATTCAGCAAGGCTCAGCAAGGCTGAATCATAGCGCAAAATTCCCGGTTGACTGGGTGAGCCACAATTATCTCAGTAATTTCCCTATTGAATCATTCTAATTTATTATTTGTTTCTTCGTCCCTTTCATCTAAATAACTAATGTGTTTACGTCCTCACCTTTGCGAAGAAGAGGATTTGTGGTCAAGGATTTCTTGAACAAACTGTCTCTGCCCTGTTGTGGCACAGCATGGATCCTGGTAGCAAAGAACTATGTGCTTGTAGCTGCTGAAGTCAGGTAGTTTCAGCTCTTCACACTTCCACAAGACATGTAAACATTTAGAGGTCAAAAGGTCACTTTTTAGACAATAGAGTGCTAGTCTGTATTAGCTAACTCATTGAAAGTTTATTTCTTGAGCATGTTTTAAGAACATAAAATACTTTATATCCACCACAATATAAAATAATGATCAAATGCAAACAGCTGGCAAGCAATGTCAACAATTGTTAAGTGAAACACTTGGAAAAGAAGCAAAACTGTGTCAGTCGTCGTAATGTTCAAGGAAAGAACTTTCTGAATTAGGAGAAGTGGATTGAAAGACTGTAGGGGTCTGGAACTAACTAATGAACATGCAACAGATAGATTCTTGGTAAGCAGTCTTCTTGACAAGTTTTGGACCATGTCTAAGTGGGAAATTAAATCATGGCTTAAGCAGAAATAAAGAGATTTGCATTGGTCTAGGAAAAAACAAAGGCATAATTTATCGCCCTGGCTGCTGGTAAGAAAGCAGTGGATGCACTTTTACAATATTTCTTAGATGAAAATAGCTACAATTAGCAACATGGATTCGTTTGTCAAATGTTTGGTCTTTATGATAGATTTCTGTCTAGAAGTTTTTAGCTGGCTGTTTGTCTGGTAATAACTAAGGATATGAAATTATTGGGAATACCATTTGGGATGAAAATTTGCACATTTGTTTTATTGGTTATTCAGTTGGATACAATTGAAAGTCATCCAGTTACTAATCTGTGCCAAGGTTTGAGGAATGAGCTTTGTCAAATCAGCTGGCTTCAGGGATATTTTGATCAGTTCCTCATCAGCACTGCATTGATAAGAGACTCAGATAAAGTTTTACATGAGGTGACCCAAGGGAAGCAAATACCAAAAGACAATGGGAGGATGGTATTGATTTCACTAGAATGTTGGTTTTGATCCTCATTTTCTTCAGCGGAAACAAAGTCCAGACAGTATCTTAGCTTTAATGTAACACTGCTTTTCTTCCCAAGATTTTAAGTTTCCACATAAGTTTCCATTGAAATTCCAATAGAGTAACAGTCTGAATTCCTCCGTGGTCAGATCTGCTTTGGGCAGATGTACCTATATTTAGTAAAATACACACGAAAAAAGTAGATTGAATATTTTGTCCTCAGGTTGGTGAGGTAAGCGGTTCCAACTTAAATTAGTAAGAATGAGGATTGCAGAGCCGGGATTTCTAGTGTCCAACTCTGCAATGTGTCCCTCTGATAAGATTCCCATTTCATTATATCTTGGCAGGGGGGAAAGATGTAGATGCCAGCAGAAACTAAGGAGGAAAACTGTCTGACAGAGCAGGGCAGAAAGGGAAAGAAAGAACGAAAGAAAGAAAGAAAGAAAGAAAGAAAGAAAGAAAGAAAGAAAGAAAGAAAGAAAGAAAGAAAGAAAGAAAGAAAGAAAGAAAGAAAGAAAGAAAGAAAGAAAGAAAGAAAGAAAGAAAGAACGAAAGAACGAAAGAACGAAAGAAAGAAAGAACGAAAGGAAGAACGAAAGGAAGACTGCGGAAGTGCCACAGTTTAAAAATATATTATAACTTAAATGTGTTATTAATTCCTTAAAACAAAAAGTAACTACATAGATAACTTATTCACGTGTAATCATATGAATGTCATTAATAACCTTTTTGATAAAAATGTAAAAAGGTACATTATTTCTATTTGCTAACTGCCAGAATCTTGAGCAAGAATTGTTTAGGGTTGTTTCCTTCAATTTTTCTTATTCAGAAGTTTACAAACATTTTCTTAGGACTTAATAGAAATGGCCAACTTTGTATCAGAGTACATTTGCAAGCTGTAATTAGGCTTTTTTGTTGAGTTTGGGGTATTGGCTTCTTCCTCTCTGAATGGACTTTTAGCCCATGTTTTTACAAAACTTCTACCAGCTTTAGTCAACATCTTTATAAAGTATTTTGCTTTTGTACCTGGGTTTATACACCCATTTTATACCAAACAAGTGCGGTACATTCCTATCTCTGACACAGACCTCATCTTCTTCATGAATGATTTGATGGTGGCATGTCCCCCGTGCTGCTCATACTTGCATGAAAATGTCGGAACAGATTAATAAAGCACCTGCAGTTATCTGGAAAATACACCCAAGGATGAAGAGGACTTATGGAGCTTCACAATTCTCTTCCAGAATTCATGGTTTTGTATCAGATTCATCTATAGGTGGGCAGGGCTTGCACTGCTCTTGTCTATATCATTGTTCTGAAGTTAATTTATCATGTAGGTTAACCAGTTGGTCCTAATCTAACAACATTTTAGAATCGGAAGAATTCCGTTTCAATCAAATGTCTTTTTTTAATACTGCAACACACCCTTTACTTTTACTTTAGTAAAATTAACATAAAGTATCACCACTCTTTCTTGAGTACATTTTCTGGATGTTCTAGCTACTGCTGGTAATTTTACTGAATCAAAAGAAGCATGTCAGAGAAAGGAAGAGACAAACCTTCAGTTTATGTGCAAGTGAGACCTCTTGTTTTTACACAAGCTTGTTATGTTCCTTAGATGTTTGTGTTTTGAGTTTCATTTCTTTATTCAGTTCACCTTATCTTTTAGTTTATTTCTTGGTGTTAGCTTGTGTTAATTTTTACTTTAGGATGTTAGTGTTAATAATTTTGGCTCCGTCTCGCTACCATATTTTCACTTCCTGTCCTTACACATTCTTTACCTTTGTTTCATTGTTTAATCTTGTATTTTTCCTTATTTCATATTTGTCCCGGTTAGTTCTGTTAAACGTTATTTCTCTTTTTAGTTGGTCTTTTAAGAAAGAATCCTTTTCTAGTATGTTTATTTCCTTCTGTTCTGTTTTCTCCTCTCTAGTGCTTCTTTGAGTTTCTGGTTCCTTCACTCTCATTTTCTTAGATATCTTTTATCTCTAGAATTTGTTCTCTGTCTAGTCATTTCTTGTGTTTTGTTCTTGGCCTTTTCTCTCCGTTTCCTCCTTGCCGGTCCGCCTCCCAGGTGCTAATCTTCTTCACCTGCTCTCTCCCTCTCACCTGCAACAGCTTGTCTCTAATTAGTCCGTTGTCTTCTCCACTTTCACTCCTCCTCAGTATTTTTAACCTCCCTGGTTATAGTTCTACTTTGCTGATCTGTCCGTCTATTTCACCTTCTTTATCACCATGTGTTCATCTTTGTTTTCTCCCGGGAACTCTGCCTGAACTTTGTAAGTTTTTATTTTACTTTTCATTAATTCTACTCTTCATGCACATTTCTCTGCATTTGGGTCCTCCTTTCTACAAAACACAACAAAGCTTTGTTGTTCTCATTTGTATTCTCTAGCTGCTGAGCCATTTGGAGATCAAATAAATCTTTGGTAAACACTACATTGTCACTGGAAGCACTTTACCATTTTCTAACATAGAGACATTACCTATTGTAAGTATTAATTTATTACAATTTATGTAGAAAATGTTGATTTGGAAAAATTGTCTCTTCTGCTTTGAATGTTTTATTTTGTAAATATACATTTAATTCTTTCACTAAACCCTTTAAAATAGCAGAATTTCTAGATAACTTTATTGGTATTTTTTTGTCTGAAATAATTTTTTAATAATCAGTGGCAATAGAACTGACCTGATGTTCTGATTAAATATGTGTTTTTATTCTCATTTGAGTAATTTCTTGGGCGATACTTTGTACTTGAGTAAAATATGTTGAAGTAGTGCTACCTTTACTTAAGTACAATTTTGGGTACTCTCTCGTCACAACTTAAAAACATGCCGGAATATTTCCCTTCTCTACCAAAGAGACTTTTTTGCAGCTGATTTGGTGATTGAAGAATGAAGAAAATATCTTACCCCAGGGACTGTGGGCCCTATTTTGTTTTTTTGTACAGAATTCTCCGGATCAAATAAATGGCACCAGTGAGTATCAACATTCCAGAGAAATAAAATTTGAAATAATTCTTTGTAATATGTTATATTCAGCATGTTAGAGAAAATTCAGCTAAAAATTAATCACTTTCAAAAAATTCTTGCCTGACATGGAAATCGTTTAACCCACATGCAGAATAGAACGGCATGTCCAAACAGTACTGAAAGATTAACAACATGAGAGTACGTAAGCTGCAGCTCTGCAGACTGATGGATGGTAGAGTTAAGCTGGGATCACACTGTGCGATTTCGGCCAACCTAGACTTTTTCTTTCGTCGTGAAAAGAATCAAGATGAATAACAGTGAGCGTGAGTCAGATGCAGTGCAATGTCAGTGCAATGTGACATGCTCCCCAACAGCTTATTTAGTGCTCGTACAACCAAAACCCGTGCTCATTATGGTGTGCATTTTAGGACATCATCAGACCATAGAAAAAATCCATCGCTTTTCATTCAAAAAGTTGTTATACCTCTGACTGAAAAGCATTAGACTTAAAGGTCTCACAAAAAAAATGGCATTAGAAAAAAAGATCTCAGAAAACACGGCATCAGAAAAAGCCTCCTGAAGGTGGCAACACTGTCAGATCCCATGTAATAATAATTATAAACATTTAATGTGCTGTGTCCTGAACACTCCCCATGGGGCAGAACTGCGCAACCGCCTGTGCATAATGGAGGCTAAATCTGTGCACTGCTGCCACACTGACTGACTTCTTTAACTGAGGTGATCAGAATTTGACAAGACTTTGAACGAGGGCTTTTCTGATTGCTCCTTCTGCATCAGTGGTTAAGCTGCACCGATCTGTCACCGCCGGTATGTGTACAGGGCAGTCACAGATACGCTCCATGCCTCAGTAACTTTTCAATGTGCTGTCAGCGCCCAGATAGGGAGATGCATTGGGTACGGTGTCCAGGTCTGAGATGATGTTCAGATGAAAATGTTAGTAGTCAGGGGTGTGAATCTGTCAAAATAACTGATGCCCTTTGGATTTTTCCATCACCGTTTTAAAAAAACGGTCAAATCAAGAAATCGGATAACGCCACCCCTGGTCTGACGGCGTTTACTCTGAAACCTCCCTTGTTTTGTCGTTTATGCCATCTTTTCAGATACCTTTTTTTATGACGTTTATTTTGACTGCGTTTTATCTGAGACCTTTTACTCTGGTGCCTTTCTGTCAGAGTTATAACAACTTTTGGAATGAAGGGCGATGCTTTTTTTTCTATGGTCTGGACTCTGGGGCCATTTGGTCTGATGCCTGAAGATGTTTGGTCTGATGTCTGAGGATGTCCTAAAATGTACCCCTTATCTCTGCAGTCTTCAATAAGTATCAGAAATTCCACGACCTCGGTCTGCCTCATTGCCCTGTTCTGCTAGATCAAGACGTTCTGCTCGCATGAAGCAGTCCTTTGAGGCAACCGAAAAAAGGCAGAGTGAAGGTGCACTGTGCCAGTACCGTTCACAAAGATCTTCTTAAAAAAATATTCTTCATCACTCACACACACACACACACCCACAGGATCCTAACTACTCTGCCCCCCTGTTATTGCTCTATTGGTTTTCTTTGGCGGGTGCATTTCTCAGTTTTCCCACTAGAGGGCAGTATTCGTCCTTGAGTTTTGTGGCTTCTTCCCTAGTTATTTTGTGTGCGCTAGACTGCCTCTTGTGGTGATGCGTTGTAAGCAGCAGGCAAAGTTCATGCAGGCAGTGCGAGAAAATGCCCGGAGGAGAAAACAAGCTTCACGAAACCTTCAAGCCCAGTTTACATCGTTGGGGAGTTTGTTGAGACCTAATCTGTAAGTAATCAATGTGTAGTTTTATTTTCTGTAAGATTTGTTACTTTTCTGTTACTTAAGAGGTTATTTGAACTTATTAGAGAAAAAAATTATGGTGAATGTAAAGCATAAGGAAAGCTATGTTGCTAACTTCTGTTTTTGGTTACAAAATAAGTAAATACTAAAGCTTATGTATTATTTTACTGTATGTTCACAGTCTTACAAATTCAAAGAGGAAAAACAGTCTTTAGTAAAGACACAAAGACGAAGAGATGTCTCCTGTTGTTCCTGGAACCACTCCTCTTATGTTTAGCTCGCTGCATAGGTTGAATAGCCATACATTCAATTGAGGGCAGCAGACTAATAGTGGCTCAACCGGGCTGCTTTTGGAGTACAAATAAAAAACCCATACTGGCCCCAAAACAGCCCAGCCGTTCAGGAATATTCCCAAACGTCTCAATGGCTAGTCCGCCCCTGCCTTTCACATATTCTCAATTGGATTAAGGTCTGGAGACTGGCTAGGCCACTCCAGAACCTTGAAATGCTTTTTACATAGCCACTCCTTTGTTGCCTGCGCTGTGTGTTTCGGATCATTCTTATGCTCCAAGATCCAGCCACGTTTCATCTTCAATGCTCTCACTGATAGGTGGTTTTTGCCCAAAATCTCACAATACATCGCCCCATCGACAGACCTGGACATGTGCTGATTTAAGCAGGGGGACCTTTCAAGTGCAGCAGGATTTTAGTCCATGAGGACTGTTGTGCCGCAGATAGATAGGATTTGGCTATGAATAAATATGGATAATATCCTAGGGCAATTAATAAGATGAATAATTTTATCTAAAATTTGGGGGCACCATCCTGGTTGATTCCAGGAAATTTATATAGCCAAATGGTTCAGTCTCAGTGTGTTTGTTTACCTGCCTGATAAGGCTGAGATTATTAAACAATAGATGAAGGAATGCGTTTTTACACTATGGACATTAATTGTACGCATCACTCCAAGTAATCCCAGAAAACTTATCTTTAAGATAAGGGGACTTTATTTAGAAAATAGTAAATCCCATCTGTTCTAAAGCATGCAAAAACTAATACAGATCTTAGACAACAATAATAGGTGAACATTAAACACAATTAACATGAAATGAAATCAGTGAGACATCTGAGGTTTGGGCCAGAAAAGGAGAGGGTGGCCCTCACTCCAGGGGCCCAAGTCACAGATAGCCTGAGGGACAAAAGTCATACATCTCAGCTCTGTGCCAAGATGGAGGGAAGGCACATGTAGTGTAAGGAGACCAGGGCCATAAACTAGCTTTGGCTAAAATGGACAGAGCACATGGGCTGAAGCGTCCATGTGGAAGGTCTCTGCTTTAGCTAACAGACTAAAGACAATGGAGTTAACTTTTCAGCTTAGACCAGCTAACGCAGGCCGGACCGAGCCCGACTCTGCCGACGGAGTGATCAGGGAGCGAGAGAGAGAGAGAGAGAGAGAGAGAGAGAGAGAAAAGAGAGGAAGGAAAAAAGGTGTGATCTGCTCAGGATAAAACAAACAGTTTCAAACACACAATTACAGCTCCTACTTATGCGTGCGGCGACGCAAAAATGAGCAAACAGGTACAGCGCTTAAAAACACTTTAAACCAACAATGAACGAGATCTAACTCATTAAAACTCTATTTTCTCTATTTATCTCCGCCCAGACACAATATTAGTATAAATGAACTGGTTCAGTCCTACATTGCTTTGAAGGAGGTCCAGTCCACTAGGAGGAGAAAAAAATTGTGTCTGTGGTTGCGCAAGAAAAGGAAGAGTTATTAAAAAAACCTGTAAAGGATTTAAGGGCCGTGTGGCCCAAATGCAGGCTGGATGGCCTGCAGGAACGACGTTTATCGAACTGTCTTGGAACAGTTCTGATATAACCCAGCTGGATACACAAACGACAAAAGGGGCACTTCGAAGCTTTGAAATTAGTTCATTCCCGGTCCAGCGGGTCAGAACAAAAGAGAATCTTCACCGGTGAGATGTCCTCTGTTTAGCAGTAGTTCATCCAAGAACTCCTGGCTTGAGAACAGTTTGAAAATGGGCGCGACTCCACTCTTATAGCCCCTTTGGCCGTGATGTCATCGCCGATGTCACCATGGGTGGTCACGGACCAATAGGAGTGTGTTGGGAGTTACTGCTAGGCTTGCTGGGAAATGTGGTCTTTGAAATAGCTCCAAACCATCCAAACGTCTGTTCAGTTCATCTTATGAGAAATGCAATCGCAACAGGACGTAGTGTGTTACTAATAGGAACCTTTGTTACTGTGGTCCCAGCTCTCCTCAGGTCATGGACCAGTCCACCTCGCCTCCGCCCATGTAGTTTGGGCTGTTTCCTCTCTGTTCTCAAAATCATGTGTACCCCCACCAGGTGAGATCTTACATGGAGCCCCAGGTCAAGGAAGATTGTCAGTGATCTAGTAGTTATTGAATATTCTAATAATTGCTCCAACAGTTGATCTCTTCTCACCAAGCTGTCTGCCTGTTGTAGATTGGCTCATCCCAGTCTTGTGCAGGTGTACAATCTTGTCCCTGGTGTCCTTGGACAGCTCTCTGGTCTTGGCCATGGTGGAGGTTGGAGTCTGACTGTTTGAAGGTGTGGACAGGTGTCTCTTATACAGATAACGAGTTCAAACGGATGCCATTAATACAGGTAATGAGTGGAAGATAGAAGAGCTTCTTAAAGAATAACCAACAGCACTATAAGGGCCAGAATCCTTGCTTGTTTGTAGGTGCTAAAAACCTAATTTCTGCACCATTACATAAATAAATTCTTCAAAAAAATCATACAATGTGATTACTCTCACAGTTGAAGTGTATCACAGACCTCTCATCTTTTTAAGTGGGACAACTTGCACAATCGATTGCTGCCAAATACTTTTTTGCCCCACTGTATGTAATTGCGTATTTTAGAAAAGAATGACACATTTGTGAACTTTCATGTTTTGAAGATAGTTCGTGGGAAGAATAGGAAAAGAGAATAAACTTTAGTGTGTTCAGTACTTATCTCCTGTGTCATTCCAATTTTGTAGTTATAGGTGAAACTCGAACAATTACAATATCGTGCTAAAATTAATTAATTTAGTTCAACTTTAAAGGTGAAACTAATATGAGATAGATTCAATACATACAAAGTGACATATTTCAAGTCTCTGTTATTTTGATGATTATGGCTTTCAAAAAAATCTAATTCAAAACCTCAGGAAATTAGAATATTGTGAAAAGATTCAATATTTTAGGCTCAAAGTATCACACTCTGATCAGTTAATTAATCCAAAACCCCTTTAAAGGGTTCCTGAGCTTTTAAATGGTCTCTCTCAGTCTGGTTCAGTAGGAATCACAATCATCTTGAAGACTGCTGACCTGACAGTTGTGCATAAAACCCATCATTGACACCCTCCATCATGAGCCTCAAACTGTATGTGGAAGGTAAAATTGGAAGAAAAAGGTGCACAAGCAGCAGGGATGACCGCAGCCTGGAGAGGATTGTCAGGATGAGGGCATTAAAAAGTGTTGGACCTTTACAAGGAGTGAACTGATGCTGGAGTTAGTGCATCAAGAGTCACCACAAACAGACGGATCCTGGAGATGGGCTTCAAATGTCGTATTCCTCTTGTCAAGCCGCTCCTGAACAACAAAACGTCAGAAGCGTCTTACCTGGGCTAAAGAAAAAAAGAACTGGGGTCTCATTTATAAAACATTGCATAGAATCCTTAGTAAAACCGTAAGCTCAGCAAAAAAGAATTACTTACGTTAAGTAAGTTTCAGATTTATCACATTTTGAGTATTCACAGCTGCATGCAATTTCTGCTTTATAAATCGCGCTCTCCTTAGAAATGTGCTCAGGTGATTTTGGACCATATCCCGCCTCCTACACACCCGCTTTCTGACATAAACCGTCAAGGCATAGTTCATATTCTGCATAGACTTAAGCAGCTGATACGGGGTGATTCAGAGGTTACTATGGCAACAGGGCCGTGCAGAGACCTTTAGAGGGGCAGGTGCTCAAAGTTAAAAAGGGGCACATAGAGCAAGATTTTAAAATGGCTTACAAGATAACTAATATACCCTCCTGAATAACAATAACCGATATACATCAAGAATCAAATTGGGAATTGCAACATAATATATTAACGTCATCAGATAAGGACCATGCAAAGCAAAAGTAACCTATTTTTTTTAATCTGATGGGGTACAATGTTGGTGTTGAGATGCTACTGCTGAGCTTTGTTGATCAAAGACCATAAACATTAAAAAGACCATAGGAGAGCAGGTAGCTGATTACACAAGTGTTATAAAGTACATTATAGAATAATTTAACTTGCTGCCGTGTCTATCTAAATAAACCCTCATACCTGACTGGTTAATCTCCACAGTTACTCAACTGCTGACAGCTTTAAAGATCAAAACACCTCAGAGAGGTTAGCTCCCCTTTTCTGTAGTGGTGTTGGCACCTCAGAGAGATTTAGATTTTTTAAGTCAAGAGATAAAAAAAATTCATGGTATCTTCGGCACACAGCAATAAGGTAAAAATCTGAATAAAATTTTAAACAATTTAAATATTAAATATATATTATCTTAGAGATTCTTCTTTTTTACACAAATAGGAGAGATGTTCTTTACCTTTTATTTTTGCTGACGGTTTCGGCGTCCACTGTCTCCTTCCTCAGAGCGCCCACAGCTGTTTATTGTGGCTTCTTCCGTTGTTCATCTGTGGGCAGTAAAGGACGATGTCGTCCTCTACTGCCCGTGTTGTTCCTGAGTAGCACGTCCAACGTGTGGTCAAGGGAGTTTACACCCAAGTAATCTAAACTCCTGTAGCTATTATTGTGTACACCCTACTTAGCCTACCAGCAGCCTCAGTTGCAGAGGCATCGGTTAATGGCCATCATGTGACTGACAGCAGCCAGATCAATTTATTTAGCAAATTTTTAAATTAAATTATTAATAATTAAATATTGATGTTGAGGGGCCCATGCAGGCATCCACACACATGCACATAACAGAAAAAAACGTTTGTTTGTTTTTTTAAAGAAGAAAAGAAAAAAGTGCTGTGGCATCATGGAGGAAAGCACACACCCACAGGCTGATAACATCCATGGCACGCCACACTGAGGCAGTCATTGATCCAAAAGGGGCCCAAACAAAGTACTGAGTACATATGTATGATTATACTTTTCCAAGGTCGGACATTTCTCTATATAAGATCCTTGTTTCATTTACATGTTTTGATTTCATGTAATATTCTAATTTTGGTGGATTCTGAATTTAGGGTTTTCATAAGCTGTAAGCCATAATCTTTAAAATTATAACAAAGTCTTGAAATATCTCGCTTTGCATGTAATGAGTCTATATCATATATTAGTTTCACCTATTAAGCTGAATTACTGAAATACTGTAAATGAACTTTTACACGATATTGTAATTTTCTCATTTTAACCTGTATAACTTTATTTGTGGACTAACTTGTTTTGATTTCTTTGTATGTGTGGAGTATTGGGGCTGTTGCTGACACCTGCTGTTAATCTCATGTCAGTAGAAATATTTGAAATACATTACTGTTAAAAACCTTGACATGTTCAATACAAAGTTTATAGCCATGACACAGCTTTGTTTAGCTTGACAGGACATTCATCTTGTCTTACTATGATCAAAGGTAATAAAATCCAGATACAAGTCAGTCCGATTTATAGACCAGTTTCTTTGTTTTTGTACAGATATAAAGACCTATTAATAAAAAACAGCTCTAGAAGAAGCTTAAGGTCTTAAAGATGATGCTCTTGTTTAGAGTGGGGGAGACTTCAACCTCAGAGTCTGACGTTGCCCAAAAAGATTAAAGACAACTGCAGGGACACCAAAATGCTCCAGGTTACTTTACCTAGAAGTTCATATTTCGTCCCTGTGTACCTACCTAGGTGTTTACATATATTGGGGCTAAAGACTGTAAATTTATAAAAAAAATTCTGTAGTTGGACTCATTCACTCTGATGAAATATAAGACATTATGACCACTGAAATCTTTTAAAGTGATGGAAAAATTTACACAAAAAAGTAACCACAAAACACAAACAGAAAGATAGAACCACCAAACGGGATGGGGGCCCAAAAAAACCTGGAGGAGCATAAAAAACAGAGACAAAAAAATGACAAAATGACTCAACACAACCCCAAGAGACTTAGAACTACTAGAATAGAATAAAATAGAATAATCCTTGACTCACAGAGGGAGAACTCAGCTGTAACAGCAGCAAAGTGGCAGGTAATTGAAGCGTTTAGATTCACACGACAAAAATATAAAATCAGGAGAATATTATATGTACAGTAAGGACAAAATTACAAAACTAAACAGTTGTGCAAATATTCGAAATAAAAATGGCATATTCAGATTTGAGGAATGTTCAACTGAACAGAATAATTAATAAATATTTACAGGATGTGCATGTATATTTGTGTAATAAAAAACATATTTACAAAAAGGGAAAAATACAAACTGTGCAAATGCTAATTGTTTCTACAAGAGACTTCATGTCTGCCAGGGTTATGAATATTATTAAATATAAATGGAAATTTAACTGATTATGGAACACACTACAAGAACAGCAAAAAAAAACTTGAACCCATAAAAAGCCAAAACATCACTCAATACAGATATGAGGACACCCCAAAAACCATAGAGAATCCCAAAACAAACAAGAAGAAAACACAAAGAAATGAAAACCAACCTAAATTACCTCCAAACAATCATAAGGTGACTAAAAACAACCATAAGAAGACTCAAAACCACCAAAAACAATGAGGAAGAGACTCCCAATCCTCATTAAGAAATTTTACACCCAAAAGGAGATTTTAAACAATAAAAAAAGACTTAAAACAACTACAAAAGGATGAAAAACAACCAAGCGTTACTCTTGAGGAGACTGAGTTGAGAAACTCAAGACAACAAAGGCACATTAAGTATAAATGGAGCCACAACCACAGATACACTCAAACTAACCAGACACTAAACACAATCATAAGGAGACTCTAAACACTAAATAAGGCCAGAATGAACAGGCCCAAAAGACAAATGAAAAACTCTGAAAAGAATTGGTAATATAATACTAGGTGAAACACATCTCCAACCTTTCCTGTTCACAGGTTTGCCCCTCTGGTACTGGGGTCTCATGATTGTAGAACGATAGCAAAGGTATTTATTAACTTCAAATACCTGCTTTCTGTAAGAGGAGCACAGAGTTTGTGTGATACATCACATCCGTATTTAATGTTATGGGACAACAATGTCGGTGTGTACGTGCGTCTTTAGAAAACCGCAAGAATAATGACACGCAGGAAGTGGTGAACTCATGAATATTTCAACCAGCAAAGCAAACCAAATATGCTGTCTTTCACAGTATTTATGACTTTGGATAAACTCACATACACAGTCTCCAAAGAGATCCATTTGCTCACCTGCTTCTACTGGCAGCCAGAGCTGAATGCACCCAGGAAGACACTGGAATACCAATCATGTTATAATGTTTTTATATCAGTTACTCAGCTCATAACATTAATGAGGGCTCTCTTACTTTCAAGGTTTTATTTTAGCAGTAGATAAACAGTTAAAGGGGTGCTACATTCCTTTCAACAACAATGCCTTGCAAATTCAATTGTGGAAAACCCTGATCGGAATAAAAATGCTTGATGTAAACACGCCATTCGGAATACTCTGATCCGATCACACTCATTCTGATCAAGATTTCATTCCGATTGATATGGCTGGGTTATGCCGATTGTTATTCATGCAAACACTTATTCTGAATGTCGGTCACTATTGCGCATATATGTTACGTCATGTGTAGAAGTACATTACCTCGGCGTAAAACAATAAAGAGATTCAGATTAGAATTTGACTGTGTACACAACAATAAAGGCTTGTAGATGTAAAACCGTGACCAGAAACAAATAAAAGCATGCTCTTAAGAACTTCGTACCACTCCATTTTAAACACATGCAGCCATGTTTGTTTACAGCGGAAGTATGCTACTTCTTCTTCTACAGCCGTTTCAGGTATTTTAGATCATTCTGCGCACGTCAAAATGATTTATCCCAATCGAACGTGTGGCAGATGTAAACGCTTGTTATAAACGGAACAATTTTTTCAGGGCCCATGTACACAGTCAAATTCTAATCTGAACTATGATCCGATTACAGACATTTTGCACATGTAAACGCAGCCATTGACATGACAACACCACTCAGCTGCTGCAAATCTGTCTACTGCACATCCATGATGCAAAGCTCTCGTTTCACTACATCCCATGCAGGGTTCACTTAGAGATATTTTAAATATGCTTTTTTACAGAAAATTAATGAATCTATAAACTTATATTAATCCCTGTGTTTTGTTCAAGATTAGTTTATAGAAGTAGAGGAGAACAGGTTAGAGCAGTAATCGAGACTTATTGGACCAGGCAACGTTTTATTTTAAGCTGGTATCATCTATTGTCAAGAAGCTACTGTAAATATATGGTGGTGGGATTGTCATGGTTTGGGGTTGCATGATTGCTACAGCTTGTGGGGATCTTTAGTTCATTGAGGGAACCACGTATGTCAACATCTACTCTGACATTTGCTCCCTTTCGGAAACTGGGCCGCATTCCAACATGGTAAGGACCCCAAATACACCACAAAGACAACCACTGACTTACTGAAGAAGACTGGGGTAAAAGGTGCTGGACTGGCCAAGCATTTCTCCAGATCTAAACCCCATTGAGGCACCATCCTCTTATATTTCACATGCATACCTGTTCTTTACAACATGCCCAGGTACTGTATGTGCATGTTTTGAAATCTCCAAGAAATTCACAAGTGGAGTTCAGATGGCCCACACACCTAATTTACTGATATGGTTGTTTTTCAAAAGACCAAAGGCAGAAGGGCTCTAAAATCAGTTTTACAACTAAAGTTCATATGTTCATCTCTTATTATTTGAAGCAACGGTGCATAAATTGCATAAGGGGATTATTTAGCAGAAAATCAGAAGAAATACACTATTTTTCCACTTTTTCTCTAAAAAAAAGCAACACTTTTGAAATTGTGAAGTTCATTTGTTGCCAAAGCTTAGATGATTCTATAATAACCTAAAAACACACGGGGACATTAAACTAAAGGCTACCTCTTGCCATAAGTACAATGATTAATTGATGTTTTCTCTTTGAAAGTTCATTAATGCGTTTGCTCCCTCAAAGACAAAACACAACTCACCTTTCTGTGCTCTCTCTCTCTCTATTTCTCAGTTACCCAAGTGGACTCCTATAACCAATAAACCAATAAAGGGAAAACGTAAACAAAGTTAAGAGATAAGTTGGACAGTAAAGTGAGAGGGGGAAAGGCCCAGGCCCTAATTACTGACACAGTTCAATTATTAGTACAGAATCCCTGAAGATGTACACAGGATGCTCTGCAAAAGTATTAAAACTAGGGCTTTTAAAATTAATGCGTTAACGCAGGTCGAAACATTTCCAGGATTGAAGTGATTAATCTTTTTAACGCAATAATGTATGCACAGAATGACCCGCCCTGTTTATTCCACAATTCAATCCAATCGACTCGCCCCTTTCAAGGCAAACAAAAGATGTATTTGGTTGCAAGCTATCAGAAGAAGCGATTGGAACGAGCAGATGATTAAAGAAACAACAACCTGCAGCAATAACTTCTCATCAGGTACGCCTTGGCTAACATAGTTGTTGTGACACAGAGTGAGCAAATTTTGTCTGGTTTACATAACCATCAATAATTATGATAAATATTTTAATATTAATATAATTATTGATGAAGTTTAAGTTTAATCTATTAATAATAATGACACCACTTCTGTGTTAGAAGACCAGATATCCAGTCTCTTTTTGAAGGGATAAGTTCACACGCCGTGGACATTAATTGTACGCATACACCAAATGATCACAGAAAACTTCTCTTTAAGCTATGGGGAATTTATTAAGAAAATAGATCAACCTTACAGCCAAAACATTTCATCAATAATTCCCATCTATTCTAAAGCATGCAACTAACTACTACAGATCATAGAAAACCAATAATATGTGAAAATTAATCGACACAATTAACAGGGACAAACAGACAGTTCCCCTTCCACAGGGGGAGGGGAGGTTTTGTTTAGAAAGGGAGGTGGCCCTCACTCCAGGGGGCTCAAGTAAGAGATAGCCTGTGGAACAAAGGGTCATAAACTTATCTCTGGGCCAGGATGGACGACAGCACAAGGAGTGTAAAGAGACAAAGGGCCATAAAACTAGCTTTGGCTAAAATGCTGCCGACCAGGTGATCAGAGAGCGAGAGAGAGAAAGAGAGAGAGAGAGAAGAACGAGGAAAACAGAGAAAGAAATAGAGTGGGATCCGCTCAGGATAAAAAACAGTTTAAAACACAGCAAATAATACAGCTCACAAACTTATGCATGTGGCGACGCTAAATGAGCAAACAGGTTCAGCGCTTAAAAACACTTTAAACCAACAATGAACGAGATCTAACTCATTGAGACTATTTTCCCTATTTATCTGCCCAGACACAAGATTAGCATAAATGAACCGGTTCAGTCCTACTTTGTGTTGAGGGAGGTCCAGTCCAAAGAGGGGAACACAATGTGTCCGTAGTTGAGCAAAAAAAGGAAGAACCTGGAACAGGATTTTGGGACCGTGTGTCCCAACTGCAGGCCGGATGGCTTGCAGGTCGACGTTGTAACAAACTGTCTTGGAACAGTCCTGATATAACCCTGGGTGGATGCACAAACAGCAGTGGGCACTTCGAAGCTTTGAAATGAGAGTTCTCCCCGGTCCAGCGGGTCAGAACAAAAGAGAATCTTCACCGGTGAGACGTCCTCTCTATAGCAGAAGTTTCTGCTGAGAACAATTTGAAATGGCCGCTACCACCATTCTTATAGCCCGTCGTCATTGATGTCACCATTGGTAGACCACGGACCAATGGGAGTGTGCTGGGGTCACCGCTAGGAATCCTGGGAAATGCGGTCTGCTCTGTCCATCTGGGGAAAATGGCTTCCCACCATCCAACAGTCTGTTCAGTTCATTTGTGTAAAATGGATCCCAACATAGTTAACCAACACTGCACCTGCAGGATAACTACAAATAACAGTGGGAACCAGGGAGTAATGCAAAGGTTGTGTGTCAAACCATTTGCGCATGCATTGGGGTGTTGATTAACAAATAATCCCTCTATTATACATAACAAATCAATTCAAAAATACTTTATTGATCCCAAAGATAAATTAAGTGTCATTTTAGCTCATACTATTTAACTCTTCAAGGAGTTGTTGTAGATCCTAATGCCTGTGGGCAGGAAGGCTGTCCTGCAGCAGTCTGTCTTGCAATGAAACTGAGAAGCCTCTGACTGAAGACACTCTGTTGTTGTAGGATAGTCCCATGAAGAGGATGCTTAGGGTTGTCCAAAATTAAGAAAGGGCCAGCTTTACATTCAGAAAAGGTTAACCAGTTTGATAAAACATTTGAGCCATTTATTTCATTAGGGACCCGGGTCGCGGGTCACCGGTGCCCCCCTCTGGAGCCAGGCCTGGAGGCGGGGCCCGTTGGCGAGCGCCTGGTGCCCGAGCTTTACCAATGGGGCCCGGTCGGGCTTAGCCCAAAGAGGTAACATGGGTCCCCCTTCCAATGAGCTCACCACCTGTGGGAGGGGCCATAGGGGATGGGTGCTGTGTGGGATGGGCTGCGGCCGAAAGCGGGGACCTTGGCTGTCCGATCCTCGGCTGCAGAAGCTGGCTCTCGGACGTGGAACGTCACCTCTCTGGTGGGGAAAGAGCCGGAGCTGGTGTGGGAGGTTGAGAGGTTTCGACTGGACATCGTCGGACTCTCTTCCACTCTGGAGTTGCCCCCGCTGAGAGGCGCCGAGCTGGGGTGGGCATACTTGTTGCCCCCCATCTCGGCACCTGTATGTTGGGGTTTACCCCGGTGAACAAGAGGGTAGCCTCCCTCCCCCTACGGGTGGGGGGACGGGTCCTGGCTGTTTGTGCTTAGACCAGATTACCCACCCTTTTTGGAGTCTTTGGAGGGAGTGATGGAGAGTGCTCCTCCCGGGGACTCCCTTGTTCTGCTGGGGGACTTCAACGCTCATTTGGGCAATGACAGTGAGACCTGGAGGGGTGTGATTGGGCGGAATGGCCCCCCCCCGATCTGAACCTGAGTGGTGTTTTGTTGTTGGACTTCTTTGCTCGTCATGGATTGTCCATAACAAACACCATGTTCAAGCATAAAGATGTCCATATGTGCACTTGGCACCAGGACACCCTAGGCCGCAGCTTGATGATCGACTTGGTTGTCGTCTCATCTGATCTGCAGCTGCATGTTTTGGACACTCGGGTGAAAAGAGGGGCTGAGCTGTCCATTGACCACTACCTGGTGGTGAGTCGGCTCTGATGGTGGGGGAGGACGCCGGACAGACCTGGAAGGCCCAAACGTGTTGTGAGGGTCTGCTGGGAACGTCTGGCAGAGTCTCCTGTCAGAAGGAGCTTCAACTCACACCTCTGGCAGCACTTCGAACACGTCCCGGTGGAGGCGGGGGACATTGAGTCCGAGTGGACCATGTTCCGCGCCTCCATTGTCGAGGCGGCTGACCGAAGCTGTGGCCACAAGGTGGTCGGTGCCTGTCGTAGCGGCAACCCCAAATCTCGCTGGTGGACACCGGCGGTAAGGGATGCTATAGGGTCTTTTTGGCCTGTGGGACCCCTGAAGCAGCTGATAGGTACCGGCAGGCCAAGCGGAGTGCGGCCCGGATGGTCGGGGAGGCAAAAACTCGGGCATTGGAGGAGTTTGGAGAGGCCATGGAAAATGACTTCCGTACGGCTTCGAAGCGATTCTGGTCCACCATCCGGCGTCTCAGGGGGGGGAAGTGGTGTGCTGCTGACCTCGACGCGGGACGTTTTGGGTCGGTGGATGGAATACTTTGAAGACCTCCTCAATCCCACTGGCACGCCTTCCAATCTGGAAGCAGGGTTTGGGGACTTTGGGTCTGGCTCTCCAATCTCTGGTGCTGAGGTCACTGAGGTTGTTAAAAAGCTCCTCGGTGGCAAGGCTCTAGGGGTGGATGAGATTCGGCCGGAGTTCCTCAAGGCTCTGGATGTTGGGGGGCTGTATTGGTTAACGCGGCTCTGCAATATTGCGTGGACATCGGGGGCAGTTCCCTTGGATTGTCAGACCGGGGATGTGGTCCCCCTGTTTAAAAAGGGGGACCACAGAGTGTGTTCCAACTACAGGGGGATCATACTTCTGAGCCTCCCTGGTAAGGTCTATTCAGGGGTTCTGGAGAGGAGGGTCCGACGGATAGTCGAACCTCGGATCCAGGAGGAACAATGCGGTTTTCGTCCTGGCCGTGGAACACTGGACCAGCTCTACACCCTCACCAGGGTCCTGGAGGGTGCGTGGGAGTTCGCCCAACCGGTCTACATGTGTTTTGTGGACTTGGAGAAGGCGTTCGACCGTGTCCCTCGGGGAGCCCTGTGGGGGGTGCTCTGGGAGTATGGGGTACCGGGCCCCTTGATACGGGTTGTTAGGTCCCTGTATGACTGGTGCCAGAGTTTGGATCGCATTGCCGGCAGTAAGTCGGGTTTGTTTCCTGTGAGAGTTGGACTCCGCCGGAATCAGCACCTCCAAATCCGAGGCCATGGTCTTGAGCCGGAAAAGGGTGTGGTGCCTTCTCCGGGTCGGGGATGAGGTCCTTGCCCAAGTGGAGGAGTTTAAGTGTCTGGGGGTCTTGTTCACGAATGAGGGAAAAATGGAGCGGGAGATCGATAGACCATCTATGGTCACGAACTCTGTGTGGTGACCGAAAGAACGAGATCATGGATACAAGCGGCTGAAATGAGTTTCCTACGTAGAGTGTCTGGGCTCTCCCTTAGAGATAGGGTGAGAAGCTCAGTCATCTGGAGGGGGCTCAGAGTAGAGCCGCTGCTCCTCCACATCGAGAGGAGTCAGTTGAGGTGGCTCGGGCATCTGGTCAGGATGCCTCCTGGACGCTCCCTGGTGAGGTGTTTTGGGCACGTCCCACCGGGAGGAGGCCCAGGGGAAGGCCCAGGACACGCTGGAGGGACCATGTTTCTCGCCTGGCCTGGGAGCGCCTTGGGATTCCTCCCGAGGAGCTGGCCCAAGTGGCTGGGGAGAGGGAAGTCTGGGTGTCCTTGCTTAAGCTGCTGCCCCCGCGACCCGACCCCAGATAAGCGGAAGAAAATGGATGGATGAATGGGACCAAATGTTTGGAAGCCCTGAAAGGCTTTGAAGTGGCTGTGTTTACCTTAGTTGCAATAATTTCAAGAAATCAAAGTGGGAGGTCTGGCCACGCCCACATTCTCAGATAACTTTAAATCCCCCATGCCTTGAGAGCATACTGAACAAGTTTCAAGCTGATTCAGCATGGGGAGTTTGCTCCAATCTAAAGGCTGAAGGGGAGAATGTTGAGTCAAAATGGCGACTTTAATCCAAAATAGATGACATAGGTGCAAGAGAATTTTTTTTGAGGTCTCAGGGAGATTCGTGCCTGTGCCAAATTTCATTTATCCATGATATAGTAAAGGTCAATGTGTAGCTTATTTTCTAAGAGGCATCTGTATGACCCTTAACATTTTTACATTTTCAGCAGGTTTTTCATTTTTGATCATTAGTTTGTCAGAATGTTTAGGCCTTCAAAAAGCAAATTCATTTGACTTAAGAAAAAGTGAAAGAATAACAAAGATCTGAATTTCATTCGAAGTTTGCATTCCCTTTGGTGCTCGTCCCTAATCAGTCTGTGCTTTGCAGGATATAACTTAAAAATTTTACCAGGGTGGAAAGAAATGATTTTCCCCTAAGAAGAATTCATATTTTAACCTAACAGAAAACTGAAGGGCATCTTCCTACAATCAGACTAAATATAAATTACTTAATTGTGACAAACTAAAAATGAACACTCAGTAGGACATGCATCCGCCCAACAATCCCCTCCAGGGGTGAGGAACAACTTTATCATCCGTTTTATTTGCAGATGGCAACTGAAGAAAAGAGTGAAAAACTGCTAGAGGGGGTGAATATTTCTAAGTCACTGTAAAAACACCAAGACAGAAATAGACAGTGAAGGAGAGATGAGGGGAGATGTATGAAGCCCTGTTTCCCTCTCAGGACAGGCAGCAATCCCTCCCTCACCTTCCTTCTTTTTTATTTTTATTTATTTCCTGCTCTGGCTTCTCAAATAAAACTCCTTTGCATTCTCCTTCCTCTGTTATGCTGTCACCACTCTATCTTCCCGCGCTCCACAGCCAGCCGATCCATCCCGCACCCTGGGTTTGTGTCTGTGCCACAGTGGGCATTCAGCTCTGAGCTGGAGCTTCAAATCCCAACAACAAAGAAGACGCGGGGGGGGGGGTTGCGTGACAGTCATGGAGTTTTATTTTCATATTTCAGGAGAAAAAACAAAAAAAGAAAGAGACTGAGGGAGTATATGGTCACAATCTGTCAAGTATATAAATACACATTTTCCAAGATGTCAAAGGGTTTGCTCTTATCTGTTGCTTGGCACTTTTTTGGCAACTTCCACTCCTTTCTTCTTTGTCTCTCCTCTATTTATTTACCAGTTATTCTTTTCAGTAATTTCTCAAGGGATTGAAGGTTGCAGCTCTAGAACCCAAAATAACTGGAGGACCAGACATCAATAATTTGCCCTACGACCAAGTACACACATGCACACACAGAAAGAGAAGAGAGATGAATGGAAGCTCAGAGGGATCGCTCATTAGTAAGTAGGAGTTCCTTGTGTCCCAGTGTAAAGTGTCCGTGTGTGTTAGGCAGAAAATAAGGAGGATGGGGATTGATGAGGGATGGAAGAGAACCAAACATGATTTGTGTAGGTGAGTGTGAAGGTTCAGCAGTTTCTCCGTTTCAGCTCCTCCTTCGGTTTCATTCCAGAATTGTTTCCAGGTTTTATTAAGGATTTTCATCGCTGCGAATCGCATCCGGCTCATCGATGAGCCAAAGAGCCTATTAAACCCTCTTCTGGATCTGAACTCTTCGGAAACGTTTTACAGCTCAGCTGCGAACGACCTGAAGGTCAATGGATAGCCGGAGCCGCCAGGATCGATGGCGGTTGGCACCCTGCTACACTTGGGGGGTGTTTCAAGGCCAGACACTGCTGGAGAGTCAATGATCGTAAACATAGAGGTGGCCCTAACGGATTCAGATTGATCTGATTGCAACACACACAGACTCAGGCTTTAAGGGCTCTTTAAGGAGACTTTAAAGCATGGGTGTCCAACTCCGGGCCTCAAGGGCCGGTCTCCTGCCAGTTTTAGATGTGTCTCTGCTCCAACACAGCTGATTCAAATAGTCCAACTACATCTTCGCATGTCATAATGTTCTGCAGAAGTTCTGCTAATGAGCCATGATTTGATTCAGCTGTGATGAAGCAGGGAAAGAACTAAAACATGAAGGATACCGGCCCTGGAGGACCGACTTTGGGGATCCCTGCTTTAAAGGGCTACTTGCTTACAGAGTAATGCAACACACTGCACAGTTTATGTAAGCAGCCTTTCATCAGGAGTTTCTTTCTTAATGATTCCAGTCATCCAATTATGAACGAAATAAACGTGTATGTAGAGAATTTTGAAGAGTAAAAATTCATACAGATGTAGACAAATTTAGGTTTTCATCATCCTGTAAAAGTCCACTCTATTTTTTTATTTATTTCCTGGTAGTTCAAAGAGTCCATAAGGACCCGATTTCAATGGCCTTTGCAAGAGAATCGAGCCCATAGCATTACAGATCCTCCAACGTACTTTCACATATTCATCTTGTGTTTCACACCAAACCCAACTGGATCGTTCGTTGCCTAAAATCACAATCTTAGCCTCATCTGATGAAAACACACAGTCGACATATCGATGGGGTCTAATAGTTGCTATGCTGTCCTACAAATTTACTGTCCTCAACCAGGCTCTGACTTCAAATAGTCTGGAAATGTCCTTAAAATCATTCTAGAATTAAGAGGTATCTTCTCTCTAAGGTTATTGCTGATTATTCAATAGAATACAAGAAACTTCCATAAAATGGTAATTCAGTGCTTAGTAAAGCAGCCATTCTCAATACTTTTTTGCATCTCCAGCAAATACATTTTAGTTTTATGAATCCATGCCAGATGATCCTGGGCATTAAATGCTCCTGTTCCTCTCATTTTCCAGTTATAGGGGATGCAGGAAAGCTCCAAACTGGAATCAGCTTTAAATCAAATTCTGCACTCAGAAAAACCTGTTTCTGGTTCAGTTATGATAGATGGTTTGTTTTGCCTGGATATGTGTTAGCCATTTGTTTTTTACACTTTACGATTTCTTTTATTTCTTTAATGTCTATTGGCTATAGCTCTAATCACTTTTTTTGTGTTGTACACTGCTCAAAAAAATAAAAGGAACACCAAAATAACATATCCTAGATCTGAATGAATGAAACATTCTTATTAAATAATTTGCTCTTTCCATAGTTGAATGTGCTGACAACAAAATCTCACAGAAATTATCAATGGAAACCATTTTTTTCAACTCATGGAGGTCTGGATTTGGAATCACACTCAAAATTAAAGAGGAAAAACACACTACAGGCTGATCCAATGATGTAATGTCCTTAAAACTAGTCAAAATGAGGTTCAGTAGTGTGTGTGGCCTCCATGTTGCTTGTATGACCTTCCTACAACGACTGGGCATGCTCCTGATGAGGTGGCAGATGGTCTCCTGAGGGATCTCCTCCCAGACCTGGACTAAAGCATCCGCCAACTCCTGGACAGTCTGTGGTGTAACGTGGCGTTGGTGGATGGAGCTAGACATGATGTCCCAGATTTGCTCAATTGGATTCAGGTCTGGGGAACAGGCAGGCCAGTCCATAGTGTCAATGCCTTCCTCTTGCAGGAACTACTGACACACTCAAGCCACATGAGGTCTAGCATTGTCTTGCATTAGGAGGAACACAGGGCCAACTGCACCAGCATGTGGTCTCACTAGGGGTCTGAGGATCTCATCTTGGTACCTAATGGCAGTCAGGCTACCTCTGGCGAGCCCATGGAGGCCTGTGTGGCCCCCCCAAAAAATTGCCACCCCACACCATTACTGACCCACTGCCAAACCGGTCATGCTGGATGTTCTCCACGGTGTCTCCGGACTCTGTCACGTCTGTCACATGTGCTCAGTGTGAACCGGCTTTCATTAGTGTAGAGCACAGGGCGCCAGTGGCGAATTTGCCAATCTCTGGCAAATACCAAAAGTCCTGCACGGTGTTGGGCTGTAAGCACAACCCCCACCGGTGGATGTCAGGCCCTCATACCACCCTCATGGAGTCTGTTTCTGACAGTTTGAGCAGACACATGCACTTTTGTGGCCTGCTGTTGGTCATTTTTCAGGGCTCTGGCAGTGCTCCTCCTGTTCCTCCTTGCACAATGGTGGAGGTAGCGGTCCTGCTGCTGGGTTGTTACTCTCCTAAAGCCTTCTCCACATCTCCTGATGTGCTGGCCTGTCTCCTGGTAGCGCCTCCACGCTCTGGACACTAGGCTGACAGACACAGCAAACCTTGTTGCCACAGCTCGCATTGATGTGCCATCCTAGATGAGCTGCACTACCTGAGCCACATGTGTGGGTTGTAGACTCCGTCTCATGCTACCACTAGAGTGAAAGTACCGCCAGCATTCAAAAATTACCAAAACATTAGCCAGAAAGCATAGGAACTGAGAAGTGGTCTGTGGTCACCACCTGCAGAACCACTCCTTTATTGGGGGTGTCTTGCTAATTGCCTATAATTTCCACCTGTTGTCTATTCCATTTGCACAACAGCATGTGAAATTGATTGTCAATCAGTGTTTCTTCCTAAGTGGACAGTTTGATTTCACAGAAGTGTGATTGACTTGGAGTTACACTGTCGTTCAAGTGTTCCCTTTATTTTTTGAGCAGTGTATATTTTTACTGAACTGTTAAACAGCAGAAAGTGGTGTGCTAAGAGTTTAAGTTCTAAATAAATAAATTCACGATTACTATGCATGAGAACAATGAGAGCCACTACAGGAAAGAGGTCGATCTCTTGACCACATGGTGCAGAGACAACCTTCTGCTGAATGTCATCAAGACCAAGGTCGCACAATTCTTTGCACAATTATATTTTTGCACTTTTCAACAGGGGTTTTTGCTGCATGTAATATTCCTGTGTTTTTGTCCTGTAAAATTATGGCTTGTTAAGAAGTGTGTCTAATCTTTTGTGGATTTACCATTGGATAGCAATAAATCTACTTTCGAATCCTCTGTATGCCTGGAACATGTGAAGAAATCGACAATAAAGCTGACTTTTTTTCTTCAGCCCCTCGCTCTTACATGTCCTTCTTTCCATTCCTTTGTTTTTCCAGGTTCTACTGTATATTAACCCTGCATGCATAGAACTGTCTACCTTATAGCATTTAATATTTATTTATAGATTTTGTGTCACAGAGTTTGACAGGAAAGGGCTGAGAGAGAACATGGGAAGACATTCAGTAAGGGTTGTGAGATGGGAAGTCGAACTATGGACTGCTGGATAGAGGACCAGTATCCTTCATATATGGAACACCTGCTTAACTGTTACACCCCACACCACCTCTATTATTTTGGAATCTAAAATGAACGCAAGGGACTGAGAACTCTGGGAAATCCAGGTTGGATAAATAAGAGTTTTAAATCGGAGTCTCAGTTCCCATTGTTAGTTTGATCATTGTTTTTTTATTGTCCCTCTGTAGAAGTTTTCTTGTATTTTCTTTATTCCCTTTCCTCTCTTCTTTCTTCAGTTCTCTTTTGTCCCACCTCTCTTCCTCTTTTCTTTCTTCCCCTTTATTTTCCATCTCTGTGTCTATACTATTTGAAATAAACCTACAGCAATTTCTAAAAAATAAATACGTTTTTACAAGAAGATAATGCAGGAAAATACAAAATTGACCTTAAAAATTGAGAAGCAAACAAGGCAACAAAAATGTATATGATCCCCTTTTGTAAATGCTGCAGATGTCAGTGTTTTGTGATGCTCAACAGTTTCAGCTCCATCTGATTGCAAACCACTAGTTGTGCAGCATTTATAAGACCCTCTCTGCCCTATGTCCTTGTGACAATGTCTTCCCTATCAACTGGATTCATCCAGCCAATAAAAAGGTCTATAGTAATTACAGAGCCACTCTCTCACAGAAATGCCCTTTCATCAGTCACTGTGTGTGGAAATACTTTCAAATGCCTGTAAATTGGATTCAAAATAAACTTTTAAGGCATAGTTTTGTATTAAATTATCCTGCAGAAACACAAAAAACTGCCAAAACTGCTGCAGTATACGACCATATTTAATGTCTGACTAATAAACACAAAATTAGTTAAAGCTGAATAAATGTCATTTTATAAGGATTTTGTGGAAGAACAAAAGGAGGCAAATAAGAAAAATTACTATTTCCTTTAATAAAAAATACATCTATAAATACGGCAGCATGAACTTCATTTCCATTAACGCCCAAGAGAAAGAAACAGAGCGCAACTTTACAGTAGGAATTCAGAACAACACGGATAGGCAGAATCCAGAGATGAGATGTTGAGGGAGAATGACCAGAATGAAGATAAACTACTTAAAGAAAGCTTGGAAGAAAAAAAAAATCTACACAGAAATAAAACAGTCTGCTGACATCTAAATTGGAGAAAGAAAGCTTTGGATAAATGAAAACATCACAAGGTTCATTTCAGTCCGAAAACAAAACCTACAGCAGCTTGGCGTGAAGACGAACAGCACATGAACAGGTTACACGTCTGCACCTGGTCTCATCTCCACAGCTGGGAGAAGGCAGAGAGAGCCCCAAACGAGGGAATCTGAAAACATAGACGTTATCCTCTGCAGGAACGTCCTTTTAATACTGAAAACAGATTATCAGAACCAATCCATACAGAGATTAACACTGAATGCTCCTCGCTGGAGAGAGCAGATTTGGATTTCTGATTTTCCTGTGGATTAGCTCATCACCTGACCGTCAGGCCTTCATCCTAACGATCCTACGGATGAGTGGGTAAAACACAAGTCGTGTGATCAAACTATGTGTTATAGCTCAAACTGATGGTTTTAAAGGGATAGTCCAGACTTTTTAAATGAGGTTCAATAAAGAAAAAAAGGGAACACTGCATTAGTGCCGATTAACCACAAAACAAAGTTGTCACCGTTTTCTCAGTCAAACAAGGTCCATGTTACTAAAGCTAAATTATGTTGGTGGAGGCCAGCAGCTGTTAACTTGCTGAAATCAGCTAAAACAGAGTCTGCCTGGCTAGCTGTTAGCATCTGTTAGACTTTATGCAATTTCCTACAACAACAAAAAAAATCCAGACTAACTCTTAGATACTGAAGGTGTTATTCAGAAACACCCTGCGGCACTCTGAAGGAACAGGTCTGGCTTAATAAAATGATCTTACGCTTAAATATTAATATCTCACCTGTAAATAACTCTTCAGGTGTCTCCATGTAGTAAAAATCCAGGTGATCTGGCTGCAGGGTGCAGACGCTAACAGCTAGTCTGGGAGGGGGCAATTTTTTAAATGCCTTTTTTTTTTTTACACAGGAAATAGAGGTAGGAGGCAGTGCACCATCAATAATTCTTCCTGAGTGAAGCATTTCCAGTCAGTGACTGGCTGGTATAAAAGTAAAGCAGCTAAAAAAGCAAAGATTTATACGAAGAGTTCAAGTTAATCTTATCTTGTTGATTTTCCCCACCACTTTAATTTTCTATCGGGTAGCTCATCTGACCAGAAACGCTTTACAAATCCTGTTTGTCGCTTTTTCACTAAACAAGGTCATTAACAGGGCACCGCCCCCTACCTCCATCTCCAAAGAAAATAACGACAGTTACAAAGTGTGAATACCCGTCCAGAGTCTAAAGTGACTATGGTTTTATGGTTCACAAAATAGAATTTGCATAAACTGCTATGGCATTTTTAAGACTTGAGTGGTTTTACGATGGTGGAAGCCCATTTTGGTCCTGCTTCCCTTCACGCTAGCCGTTTGCTTCATCCTCCGGGACCAACAAACCTAGAATGTATACTAAAATCAGAACCTCAGCTCAAAATAAATAAATAAATAAATGAAATTCCTTCTATGTCCAACTATGAAGAAGGCCGTTTTTTTTTCCTTTCCTCGGTGCGTCTGTAATAGAAATAAATTCACCTTCACATTGATAAATCGAGTGAAAAACATTTCGTCATGACCCATAGTGAGCCAACTTGTCCTGCCAGTTGGAAACGATTGGCCCGTAAAGATGCTGACTGAAAGCATCACATGGCCGGTAGGGAGTGATGATTATGGAGCAAAAAATATTACTTCTCTGCCTTTATTAGCTGCCAACATGGTCTGGGTGTATGCAGAAAACTGCACAGACTGAAGTTTTCAGCTGATGCATGGGAGTTCTCTCAGGGCAAAGTGCTTAGAGGGAGGAAACAAGGAGAGGTTGTACCTGGTGTTCGGTGATTTACCACACAGCGTGAGGCTTTCAGTGGGCTTTCCAGGGAGACACAAAAACTAAAACATGTCCTGTAATATAAAATCTTTTCTTGGAAAAAAAAAGAAAACGTTAATAAACATAAAATGATAATGTTATGAACAGTGCGTATTCCTCTTCAAAGAGTAATCATATCTTTTAAATAAAATCCTCGTGCAACATTTTTGATTTTATTTTTTTTGCATTTACTCATTATTTTCTGACAGGCCCGGCATTATTTGTTTCTTTAAGCAGAGAGCGAAGCGTTGCATTGCGACTGACTTCCTTCTTCAAAACCATAAAGTTTTCTTTGTAACTGCGCTCCCCCCACTACATATTTTCACCCACTCAAGCTTTCAGCAGCATAACTCTCAAACACATCTTCTAACTTAAAAACAGACTAAATTATTTATTTCCTACAGCAGCCAATTCCTACTTCCGCACCAGCCAATTAAACACTGGTGTTTGCTGTGCTTTCTTCTAAATAACTCCCTAGAAGTTCAGCTGCCAGCAGATGAGGTTCACTGTCAATGAAATGTATGAATGCGGTTTAGGACTCCATGTTCTGAGAACATTATTCCACCTTTTTTTTTTGTAATCTGTTTTAGTTCAAAATGGTACCTTTCTGTCAGAGCGCGTCCCAGGCTACCAGACAGTCAGATACAAGGTCTTTGTAACTAAGTGCAACAATTACATAACTTTCAACATGAAAGTCAAACGCTAACACTTTTCCTTTCCATTCCAATGTCCATGATTATGACCACTAGGTTCATGTCGAAGTTCACCAGTTTGTGCTTCTGTCTTCTGTTCTGGACTGAATTGTTCAGACCGGAGGTGAGAGAATATCCCCTGGGCTGATGCTGATTTGCTCGCGGTGAAAGTCCAATCGAAGCTCATCACCTTCAGATTCCTGCCATCATCTGCAAATATAAAGAAGCTTAAGTTTAGATTGAGTGCTTTATGAAGTGAAAAGTCATATGAAATAACCTTTAATGACTTTCAGATGGTTTTCCAAGATATTTTCCAACTTTAACGGTTAGGTGGGTGGGATAAAAGTAAGCTGTCCTGATTTTGTGGCAGCAGGATGCACCCTGGTGCACAACCACAAACTTCTGGAGTGGTTTATTGGGAATTTAACTGAGAGACCAGCACAAAGTACTGTGCAGAACTGTGATGTGGAAATAAAAGAATATATATGGTTCTTGGTGTTTTTCAACAACTTAGCAGAACCACTTTTAGCTTCTGTAACAGCTGAAAGTCTGTTGGGGTGCATCTCAACCAGTTCTGTAGAGCCAGAAACTGAAATTCATTCTCCTTTTTTTTCCTTCTTTTTTAATAGCTCAAACTCAGACTGAATGGTGAGCAGCTGAATAGTAATTTTCAGCTCCTGTCACAGATTCTGAATTGGATTTAGGCCTGGACTTTGACTGGGCAGTTCTAACGCGTAAATATGCGTTGATCCAAACCAGTTGGTCCAGCTCTGGTCCTCGGGTATCGCGGCCATTCACGTTCTGTATATTTTGGGTCAACCCTAGAAGGTTGACGCCAACCCCGGCCTCTAAACAAGCCTTCCCCACAACGCCATGCAGCACTCACGGTGGTGGTGGGGGGTGTTCACTGTCACGTGAGTGCAGTGTCAGTTTTCTACCACATGCTGCGTTTTGTATGCAGGTGTGTGAAGTGCACGACTAATTGAGCTGTCAACATACTGTCCCACCTGAGCTGTGGATCTCTGCAGCTTCTCCAGAGTTCCCATGGACCTCTCCGTTGCTTCTATGATTAATGCTCTCGTTACCTAGCCTGTTTGTGGACTCCTTTTACTGACCAGGTGACTTCCGAAAGCAAATAACAATTGCACTTAATTTTATTTAGGGGTATCAGAGTAAAAGGGGCTGAAAACAGATGCTTGCCACACTCGTATTTGTGAAACAAATACAAGCGTACACACTTGTATTTGTTTACACACTTGCACTGCTTTGACACTTATTTAGTGATATATTCTGCTTAAAATACCAGTCTTCTTTTTAGTTGCATTTAATAGATGCACTGAAACCACATAAACAATCACAGTGCTTTACAAGTATTCAGACACCTAAAACCGAAAACTTCAGTGGGATTTGGTGTGATACAGCAACACAAAGTAGGCCATGATTATGTAGAGAAAGGAAAAAGACTCAAATGTTCCAAAATTGCCAGTTGTCTTTATACCAATTACTTGCCTTATAGAGTCCACCTGTGTGTAATATCCTATGAAGTTCTCAGAGGTTCTTTAGAGAACGTTAGTGAACAAACGATATCGTGAAGACCAAGGAACACAGCAGACGAAGTTTAAACCAGGGTTGGTTTATAAACCATATCTTAAATGTTTGAACATCCAACAAAGTGCTGTCCAACCATCATCTGAAACGGAAAAGAGTAAGGGACGGCTTCAAAACTACCAAGACATGGTCATCCACCTAACCTGACAGGCTGGATAAGGAGAGAGCATTAATCAGAAGCAGCCAAGACATTCATGGTAACTCTGGAGGAGCTGCAGAGATCGACAGCTCTGGTGGGAGAACTGCAAAACTAGTAATCACGCACCCCACGAACCTGGACTTCATGGAAAATTGGCATCGTGCTCTTTTCAGATGAGACGAATACTGAAGTTTTTGGTTCACATATAAAATGCTGTTTGAGGTGGGAAACTAACACTGCACAATGCCCTGAGTCCTGCTGTAAAACGGTGGTGGCAGCGTCATGCTGTGGGAAAGGTGGGCAGAGTTGATGGATGGAGCAAAATACAGGGCAACCCTGGAAGAAAACACTTTTTTTTACATCCCCATTTAAAACGAAGCTTTTGGCAATAATCGAGCTAATACCTCACCCACAATAAGTTGGCATGTTCTGTTAGTAAGTCTAATCATTGAATGAAGTGTGTTTGACTCCACGACGGAAGGTGGCAACATGCGCCCTTTCGCGTTGGCCTTCAAAGTCAAAGTCAGCTTTATTGTCGATTCTACACATGCTCCAGACATATAAAGCAATCAAAATTACGTTTCCCTCCATCCCACGGTGAAGACAGAGACATGTAGTTAAAAACCAGACTAAAATTAAAAACTAGACATAGCTAAAATTAAGTAGACATATTGAGTAGAATGAAATACAGAGTCATATAGAGTTAAGAACTAGTCGTAGCTAAAAATTAAGCGGACATATCACTATATATAGGCAACAATAAATAGACATTTGAATAAGTTTGTACAGTAAGTGGCATTGTAGTGCAAAAACAGTAGGGTCATAGTAGTATCAGAAGCAAGTTATACAAATGGCATGATGGTGCAAGACAGTTCGGTCATAGTAGCGTCAGAAGTGTGCAAAAAGGCGGAGTGGTGGAGCACTTGCCCGCCTGAGTCTGCGGAGGAAGTAGTTGTGTGTCAGCAGTGTGAAGAGCAGTGGACTGAGCACACAGCCTTGAGGGGCTCCTGTGCTCAGTGTGATGCTGCTTGAGGTGTTGTTGCCAACACGCACCACCTGAGGTCTCTGACTGAGGAAGTCCAATAGCCAGTTGCAGAGTGATGTGCTTAGTCCTAGTTTGTCCAGTTTGCGAATGAGTTGTTACGGTATTATTGTGTTGAATGGTGAACTGAAGTCTATGAACAGCATTCTCACATATGTGTCTTTCTTGCCCAGATGGGTAAGGGCTGGATGAAGGGCAGAGCAGATTGCATCCTCTGTAGATCGTTTGGCTCGGTATGCAAACTGATGGGGGTCCAGGGTGGGGGGGAGGATGGAATTGATGTGTGACATGACAAGCCGTTCGAAGCCCTTCCTAATGATGGGCGTCAGTGCCACAAGGGCGGTAGTCATTGAAGCAGGATGGCGCAGGTTTCTTTGGCACAGGTATGATGGTGGCGGCTTTGAAGCATGATGGAACTGTGGCTTGCTTCAGGGAAGTGTTGAAGATGTCTGTGAAGACCTCCTTCAGCTCCTCTGCGCAGTCCTTCAGTACACGACCAGGAATGTTGTTCCGGTTGGTCTATAGCATCACATAGATGGTAAACAAATGGTGGCAGCAGTGAAGCAGATGGAGTAAAAGCAGGATAAGCACAATGAGCAAAGAAATGGATGACGACACCGCTGCAGCACAGTACATTTTTTTAAGTATTGTACTGTTTGATTGTGTTAGGCTCGTTGTTGTCGTACCAGTGTTGTTATTCCCGCCCCATCAGTCTCGTTACTTCCTAAAACGGGAGTGCCCAGGCAGGTCATAGCTCGACTAACCTGGGATGTTGTTTACACGCAGAGGGATTCAGTTTTCTAACCTCATCACTTGGGTGTTTTAGCTCGATTAGGAGTAGGCCGGTTCGGTTCAGCTTCAGCCAGAATAAGGTGTGTACGTGCATTTCAAAGGTCCGAAGTCAATCAGACTATGGCAGCAATAATTTGTTGACTGTTGCAAAAATGTAAGACTGTAGCAAGTGTTCACCTTCCAGGATGAGAAAGAGCCCTCAATATCCAGCTAGAGCTACAGTATAATGGTTTGGATCAAAGTATATCCAGGGGTTAAGAATGCCTTAATCAAAGTCCGGAGGTATTTGGCAAAAAATAATTAGCATGAATTTCAGTCTCTGGATGTGTTTTACATTCGTGAAGAATCCAGCATCATTTTCCATCCACTTCACAATTGTACTTTACCTCATTACTCTAAATAGTCTGTGATTGTCTTATAACTTTATGTGAACGAGTTTAAGGGGTATGAATACTTTTGCAAGACACTGTATGCAAGGTAAATAGAAACCCAGCCGCCCTGTACGCCTCTGCAGGCTGTGCAGCGGCGCTCTGTTCAGACGGGGCACAGCAGATGCCTCGCTCCATGTGTGCAGCGCCTGTCATCATGCATCACCGTAATTGGCCCAGTTGTTTCAAAGCAACGAGACCAATGATCAGTGAGTTTATGAACAACCACATTACACTGGATCTGTTGCAACAACGTACCGCAGCCCACAAAACACACACTCTGAACCACACACTCCTCACAGTGCAGCTAAAAACAGGGACGTTCGGGCATCATTTATGCTTAAAACATGATTAAAACAAGAAAAGCAACACAAACAACGGGTTTTTTTTGGTTTTTTTTACAAAAACAAGACAGAGAACGTTTTCTGTGTGGCAGCCAGACATGAGCCTCGGCCTCATTAACAAAGCAGTCGCAGAGGTGTTGCATCACGCTGGTGCCAGACAATGCTCCGTAGATGTAGCGAGCAGAGAAAACTTGCAGCTAGAAAACACAAAGAGAACCTGCAGCAGCTCAGCTAACAGGTACATTTGAATAATACATTCTCCTAAGACAGGTATGGCAAAACAGGCCTGGTCTCAGCAGGAAGAACTGGGTCAGAAGTGGCTGACCTCAATTTCCAGAAACAATGAATAAATATTCAAATGGTATTGCCGTCACAGACGCCCGCTTAAATCTGTGGCACATGTATGTAAATTGAACTATGTAGATTTGAAGCTCATGTATAAATTAAAATAAATAAAAAAATTAGAGTTTCACTATTGAACATTCGGCCTAAAGTTCTAGTTTTAAAAGAAAGAAGGGATTTGGAAACAGCACCTTTGTCTTGTTGCAGATCCATAATCATCTAAAATCTGAAGGCTGGCCTCCTCCAGGTTCCAGTCACACATCTCCAGCAGCTTCACGCACTCGCTTCTGCTCCTCAGACCCAAACAGAACAACTGCTCCACCTGCAGAACGGCACGTCACACACAAACAAACCGTCTTTAAACAAAACACAGAGACACTTTTCTCTTTTCCGCTGGTTTAATTCGGTTCTTCTACAGCAGCGTTTCCCAACCCTGCTCCTCAAGCCACGCTGCCCCAGCGAGTTTTAGATGTGTGCCTGCTTTAGATGATTGAGACCGAGCTCCCATCTATTGAAATGAGGTGGGCTGAAGGAAAGATAAATCTAAAACATGCAAGGCAGTGTGCCGTGTGGAAGGAAAAACACTGTCCTACGGTTTTAGTAATCTGTTGGGAGCAGATTATTTTTCCTGCAGGTGCAATTTTGGAGCTTGACCATTTTTTCGCCGTGTGCTGTGAAGTGATCATAGGCCCCTACAACACATTCAACGTACTCTACAGTCACCAACAGAGTCCCTAATGAATACAGTATATAGACAATCTCTGGCTTTTCAATGACAAAAAGAAAAAGAAGACCATTGCAAAACGTTTTAGAAACAACTTGGTCTGTAACACCAAAACTCAATGACAGGTAACAGAAGGGGGCTTTTTTTATTTTTTTTTACTTACCATCTGAATTACAAGAGGAAAATGTAAAGAGGCAAAGTGTTAAAACATTGTCTTTAACCAGGATGTTTTTGCAAGTCAGTGGTTCAAATGTCCCCGTTGCTGCTCCTCAGGTAGTTGTTCATTTCTTCCCAACAAGGGAAACTGCGCCAACAGCTCACTGATTAACTGGAAATGTGAAAGACAAATATCAACTTGCTGTATAGAAGTCTAAAAATATGTCTTTGTAATGCTGCATAATATAGAACAACTCCTGAGAGTTAATGGTCCAATCCATGCCCTCATTTCATTTTCAGCATGTTGCTAACCTGGTGGAGCACAGCCTCCTGGTTCTCTTTGATCGCTACAGTGATGCTATACAATCAGAATGACTTTTTTGATCAACGTTTTTGAAATTCTCTGTGGAACCTCAAACAGACATGATAGATATTTTTGCAAAATTGCTCTTTCTGCCTGTATACCCACTGGTTAACGGGATGTAAAATGAAGTCAAAGGCTCGTCATTATTTCCCATCGTCTTTTTGTTGTTGTCAATTCACAACCATATTCATAATGTTGTTGTTTACAGTTGCTGTTTATTATGGACTATTTTTTGCATTTAGGTTAAATACAGTCAGTCAGATTTTATGAATTATTCCGTCACATAGAAAAACATTTTCTACATTTTTCATTTTCTTGGGTGTGCTCTATGTTTCATCCAGAGGAAGCTATAGCATCCCCTGGTTAGGAAACACATTAGCATAAATCTGGGCTCTCTGAAATGCTTTACTTTTCAACTCACAGTATTCACTGCTATGGTTGAGTGGTCCAATTATGTCCCCTCTTGAAAAGAATAGCCACAATAATAACAAGTTAGGATAATGTTGCAAAGCTGGTGCTGGGGAGCTGGTACAAATTGGTGTCCAGATGGTGGCTGAGCCTGGCCAGGGGATGCTGTCCGTCCCCTGCGGCTATCGGTGGGGCGCCCCGACATAGGGCAGGGGTGGGGCGCTGGGATGTTGGCGGTGGGGATTGGCCTAGGGTGGTGGCGGTGCATGGCGGCCGGCCGCGGCCCCTGCAGTGCCGGGGGCCCCTCATCGGGTCCCTGCTGGGGGGTGGGGTGCCCGTGGTGCCCCGGCTCTCCCGGTCCATTGACCGGCCGGTTGCCAACGGGGCCCGTGGGCTCGTCACTGCTGCCCCCGGGGCCCCTGCATAGTGGCCGCTGGATGTTCCCCTGGGGTTCTCCTTTGCTCCACTCTCGGGGGATGCGGTCGGCCCCGCCGGGTCCGCCTGGGGCTCTGGCGGTCCTTTGGACGTCTTTGCTCCGATCTCCTTCATGTCTGCATCGATTCCTGGGAGACAGATTGATGTCTGCTCACACCAGCTATCGAACACTCTTATGGAGAAACCTTATATGCACCAGCATGCTAACACACACACATAGATGTGGGGTCTCTGGTGTTTAAGGATATATTCTTGGGCTGAGGTTATCATTACTAGAGCTTGATTAATCGGTACCATTAGTTTTTCTGTGACATTGTTGTTGTATTTTTATATCTATTTTTGTGTGATGTGGTTGTGTAATTCTTAGTTCACAATGTTTGGTTTGTTCTGTCGATGTTCCTTTTTGTTTTGTTTTGTTTTTCCCCCTCTCTCTGCCGTCCAGTGGGTATGGAGGCAGACTTCAATGTCTTCCTGTGTTTTCTTTGTTCCCCTTCCTCTCTTGTATTTTCAACTCACCCTCTCTCTTGACTTTTTGTTTCCTACCTCTCTTCTTCATCTTCCTTCTTTCTTCTCCCTAATTTTCCGTCTCCGTGTCCATAACATCAGGAAATAAAAACCCCAACAATTCATAATAAAGATTTTTCACACATATATCAAGTGGAGTACTATAGCAAAAGCTGTACTGCTCCGCTTGTGAAAGTAAATCTGTTGGGCTTCTACTTGGTACTCAGACACCAATTCTGAGCTCCACACTGCCAAACAGGACACGTAAAAAAAATCTAACAATAAAAAATCGAAGAATGAAAAAAAAATAAATAAATAAAGTGTGACAGTTAGCGCTGAGAAGCAATTCTAATTGTAAACTTCTAGATTTATGTTAATAAATTATATTACTTCGTCGGGTAGGGCAAGATAGTCTGGAGTCTTTTGTGAATTATTAAAACCAGCATATAACACATGACAGGAAATAGCTGACAGGTTAAATGTGTTAGAGCATGATTTAAGTAAGAATGTAAAAATATTTTACTAAATAAGAACAGTTTCAAGCCTTCAAAATGTAAAGTCACATTAATACGGAATTTCCACATTAAAACTGGACAGCATGTTGATTTTATGCATCCATCTTAGACAAAAAGTGATACATTTGTAATTATTAATAATAACTTGTGTCAGGAGCGACATAGGTGGAGCTAAAAGTTTCTGGCAGCAAGTAATGATTAAATACAGCAATATTCTTCAAAATGGTAAAAATGAAATCTAATTAGAACTAAATCTTCAAAAGATAAATCCCCACATTGCATTGAATAATTTAGCCACCAGACAGGAAACTGTAACTGTTGCAACCACTGTAGCAACTTTATATTCCAGGGTGGGCGTGTGTGAAAGAAAGAACAGAAATTGGGGATTGTCAAAGTGACCCTGGCTTTTGAGATTTGCTTGTTTCGTGGAACAGCCCTCTGGGCCACCAAGGCTGGTTGTTCACAGGTTGATCCCGTGCACACATAAATATAAACATTAACATAACCATACCCAGGGGTGAAAGTAAGCCGGTACGGTCCGGTACTGCGTACCGTTAAAAGATTCTGTGGTGGTACACAGTACCAGGAAGATGGGAGAGCGGCTGCCTGTTTTAAAGTCCTCATTCAGAACCAGTCTATTTAAAAATTCCTTTTAACTCATACCGAATTGTTTCTGAATTGTTATTTTGTTTTTTAACCATACAGAAAAGCTCAGAAAAGAAACTTCTTATGATCTAATGCCGGTGTCGTGCAAAGGTAGTTATCCCCAAATTGTAGCCCCCTGCGTCGGTAGCGCGCACGTAGAAGGAAGCGCTGTTCCACTTGACTCTGCCAAAGAAAGAAGAAAAAAGAAGAAAAAAAAAAAGAAAAAAAGGGTAATGTTGGAAACACGCTACAGATATATATATTAACATAGGACAAATGCAATAAAAAAAGATATGCAACCTTTATTAGGAATCGGACTAAACTCTGGAATCTTCCCCTTTTATTATGCCCTCAGTCTATTTCAGTCAGTTCAGGATTGGTTTCACCGATAATGGCGTTCTCTTACTGGATTCAGGCATCTTGATCAGGTGTTCTGCTTTTGTTCCAGGGTTAGGATTTGTCTCTGGGGAAAAACAACCCGTCTCCATCCTCAACAGGATGATGGGTGGATATTCCCAGACTAATTATACTCGACAGTTAAATGGACTGAACTTGTAAAGCGCTTTTTCTTTTTTTTAGGTTTTTAGGTTCTTGATATGGGCGACATGGACGGTCGAGAATAGAACACAATGCACAAAAATGAAGTCTCCAACCTGACCCCTCAGACTGCGTTTGTGGTGGGGTCGGAGAGGATGTTCACCCAGGGCACCAAACATGCTACGACCACCCCTGGCCAACCCAATCACAAAAAAAAAAAATGTTGCACAAGGATTTTCAATCGGCCAGTTGAGCTGACACAAAAACACTCTTATCCACCAATCTGTGTTCATACTAACTGTTACAATTTAATCATTAGAAAGAATAAAACATGACACCTTAAGGCTTTTGGAAAATGTTCCCATGGATGAAACAGACTTGTGGAGCACCACAATCCTCATGATATCTTATCACTTTATCCATGATCTCACAAAAGAAAGAAGTGTGTTTGCGATGTTGCCTTAAAATACATCCACTTTACTCAACCTTGTAAAGTAATCTCACTATTTGGGATTTATTAAAATTATTTATTAAAATTATTTAAACTATTTAAAAAGCCTTAGTGTATTTAACCTTTTAACTTTAAGAAAATAACACATTTTAAATAATTGTGGAATTCTGAAATCATTTCAGTAATTTTAACTGACCTAAACGTTTTATTATTTAATATTTAACAGTAAGAGAAAAAAGTTGTGTGTCTTTTTATACAGTCTAGAGTATGTAAAAATCTGGTTTTGACCGTATTTAAAGCCGGTTCACTCTGGGAGAAGTGTCCCGATTTTTCTACAAGGATCAACAAAACTGCCAGCTATTATGTATGAACATATATAAACAGCAAGTAAATTTTCATCAGACAAGGTTATTACAAAAATCCTCTCCAGTCCTGAACTAAACCGCAGCGAGCTGTCTCCAAGAATCCCTTGCCTTGCCACAGTATAACGTACTACCACAATGGGAAATTTTTTTCAGTTTTTGTCAACAGTCACTAGAAAAACCACAGCAGATGATTCAATAGCATGTAAAACCAAGTTTGTTCGCAGCAATAAGATGAAGTAGCAGTTTCCTGCATGAATTATCAAACTCTCACATCCCTGTGGAGGAAAATGAGCCCCACTCCTCTTTGTAACATTACTTCAGTTCATTAAGGTTTGCTGACATCCGTTTATGCAGAGGTCTCTTATAGTCCCACCAGAGCTTTTCATCAGGAGGGCCTCTATACAGTTTTCCTCTTATCCTTCATTTCAATTAGAGAAAGCAGAATATGAAAGCGAACGCCCAAACACACACTATTAGTGCTGCTTTTTACTGTCGTGTTTTCTGTGAGAGGATCTACATTGTCACAAACCCTTTTTTTCTAGAAACACTGAGTCTTGGCTGACACCTATTAAATCTTGCGTTGACACAATATTTGGGTGAAAATGACTCTGACAAGCATTCTTCAGTACTGATGAGGGCGAAGTTTGTTCTTGTTTCTTTCTCCTGAGACCTGGCAGCAACACATCAACACAACGACGCTGATGCTCATTTCTATTCCCCGGAGGAAGACCGCTCTTCTAAGAAAGTTTTGGATTCCTTTAACTTTTCTTTTATTTCCAACGGTTTTCGCTTAGCAAGCAATCAAAATCTGCCACCGCTACTGCGGCATTGTTCTCCAAGAGGATGCTTCTTTGAGCTCATTTTCACGGCTCTCTCGATCCACACACAAAACAGTATCCGTCGTTGCACACACACAAACAAAGACATGACTTGAACCAATCATAGCCCAGGACATGTCTGGACCTGCCTCTCTCATTACAAGCATGAGGAAAAGTTGAAAATATTGCCCTGGGAAAGCAGAGATCGATAAATGATTAAGAGTGCAACAGCAGCAAGAAAAACAGAGACCCAAAGAGGAGGAAAAATAAAACTGCTAATGATTTAAATCGACTCAGGCTCTTTTCCAACTGGATTTAAAAGGTTAAAAAAAAAACACAATTTTATCAATAGACAAAAATTAAAAAAAACTAAACTTACTTTGAACCCTTTATCAGTTACTAAATTGCATCATAATCTTTCTCTTTCTATCTTTATTAACATTTCACAGTCTCACAAAGAAATGTGATAACGCAATGGACATGCACCGAGAAAATAGCTGATGACCAGATTTAGAGTATTTTCAGTTTGATCGGCCCTGAACTGTGACTGGTCAGTCGGAACGTCTGAATCGAACCTTTTTTCCAACCAGTGAAGACATTGTACGTAACCGCTAACATGTAATGCTAAAAAAAAAAACACTCTTCAATGTGGATGCAATTACTGCGTGAAGGATACTATTTGCTAAATGTTTTAGTATTAGTGAGGACATATAAAACAGGATCAGCTCAACATGAATGGAAAAAAAACAGATTGTAAATTCGAAAAAGTTATTGTAAACTTGAATTTAAAAGAAATAACTATAAACCTGAAACCGCAAAGAAAAACAATTCCAAAAACTAAAATCAGAATTGAAACAAACGCTGGAATGACGGACAATCGTTCATCTGCTGTAGGTGTAACTTTGTGTTCATGTGGCATTTATGCAGTTATAAGTTATGTTTTTGTTTCAGAAGCTCTTCTCAGGGTCAGAGGTTAGTTTGACATCAGTTCTGCCTGAAATGAAGTGAGCCCAAGACTTTTTTCCTTTAGTTACTGGTTTTAGGTTTAGATATATTTAAAAAAAATACATGTTTACAAAAAAAATCTATTACTTTTTTTTTCTCAAATGTACAATTTTTGAGTTTACAATCTGTTTTTTCATTCACTTTGAGCTGATCCTGTTTTGACCCCATAAGGACAAGTCAGAGATAGTACAGAAATGTAATAGGTTTGAAAGGAACCGAATTATCTAGCATATGCTGCAATAAACAACAGACAGAGAGCCAGAGAGAGCAAGACTTTCAGCAGATAACAAGAAGGATTAACATATTACAGTAAAGTCGCTTTGCTTCATCCTGCTTAGCTTTTAACCTCTGACATATAACAAGGCGCATTTGAAAGCGTTTGCAGCCTTGTAGAAGCCTGAGTTAACGCTAAGATCTAAACAGGGAATACAGACGGAGAGGGCTGTTTTTTCAACGCAAGTTGTGCTAACTGCGCTAGTAGCTAAAGACAGAAAATGTCCGTTTGACAATCATTTCTGACATAGAAATCACAGTGAACTATTATATTCTACAGTGCAGGCTGTTCCAAACAGTGACCCATATTCTCTCACCTTCAGATAATGCACAGCTTTCTGGACATCCCAGTTGTTGTTCTGGAGGGCAGTTTGACACTCTGCTATCGTCACACCGTGAACAGCCTCGTGCACCTGGAATTGCACAACAGCAATTCAACAACCCATCTACGACACACACACAGGTCTGATTCTGAACTGCTTTTCTCTGAAATCTGCAAAAGTTTTTTAGTTTTTTTGTATAAACACCAGAAGTACATCTCCTTGAGAAAAAAAATCTATATTGACATAGCATCAATGTTTTTACACAAATGTTAAGGTCAACAACTGACGAACTTTCAGCTTCACCGGCTGAGATTTGAGCATCTCAAGTCCCACACCTCCCAATAAACTAAACAGTATCGACCTGAATTCTCTTAAATATTTCAACTCAATCCAACTAAACCTACCTTCAAAGAAACAACACTGACTAAGCCGTTTTAAGTCCATACTCGACTAGCACCACAAACAAAAAACAATCCATTAGTTAGCTAGCTAGTGCATCTCTGTGTCTCTCAAATCGATCCCCTCTGCAGTGCAGTTTATACTGCTGGTGCTGTATACTATTGGTGCTGAAATCTCATCGTGTAGTTTGGCCAATGGTCTCCGTTTCTCCCGGATCAATGGAGAGCTTTCAGTATTTCCAACTGCCTCCAGAATGAAGAAAATCAATTCATGGCTATTCGTCTATCAAAATGAACCCAGAGGACGAATCAATGCGCTTCTTTGTAGACAAAATAAAATGCTAAAACCTAAAAGACATGCCAGTCTGGAACGGTCACTGATATAAAAGTATATCAAACTTTTTAAATGATTATACATTTCAATTCAGCAACAATTAAGCTAACACCGTTAGAAAACTGCCACTTGCAAACCTACGAGCGGTATGTCTGTTAAGCAGCTTACTGCACGCTTTATCGGAGCAGAAAGCTTGACTAATTAACCAGCTAATGTCAGTTTATTTTACTCCCATTTAGTCAGGGCGAATGAAATTCTTATGGTATGATAACCAACAGAAACGTACAGATTAACATAGGGAGTCTAACAAACTGATATCAGTCAGCTAATTAGTCAGGCCATCTGCTCAGGTAGCTGGCCCTCAGTCTGCCACTCAGCTGTAGTTTTAATAAAGATGGGTCGAAAGATGGGTCGAGCTCCCCTTTAGTTTCCATCCCATGCGTTTCTCGGTTTTTCTCTACCAAACAAATTATTTTTTTTCTTATAAACTAAAGAAAAAGGCTAGAAGACTTCTTTATCCAGCTGACCAGCAGTGCACAGCTACAGGTGAGGAAAGGACAGTGCTGTGTTAGACTGCATTTCACATTAATCAGTGTTTAATCATGTTTGCAGCAGTAGGAATATTTGCCGTTTTCATACAATAAATACAGCAATTAGATCATCATGCCATCCATCAAAGTCTCATACGAGTCCCAGTCTAAGAAAAGCAGATGTCAAGTTAATGCTGTCAATCATTATTTAGTTCTTAATAATTTGATCCTGAACTTAGCGTAAAGAAGGAGAACCTGATTGTAATTAACAGTTCCAGATCTCTGTAGTAAAAGCGCTCTTTTTTTTTTTACTTAAAATGCTAACTGTTCAATTTCTCTTTGCTAAACAGTTTATAATGTTATAATCAGCTATTTGCTATTTTTATACAATACAGAACAAGTCCAATCCAGAATGGTCAAGCAAATCCTATAATTAATAAGCAAGTTACATCACATTTAACTAGTGCTACTAAACATGACCAAATATTTTCTCTTGTGTGGGACCAGAGGCAAGTGTTCTAAGCAATTGAAAAGAGGAACAAGAACAGATGGTTATCTGGTTGAGGTCAGCACCTTAGACTGGCCTTACAACAATTAATCATGGGGAACATTAATCTGAACATAAGATCTGCTATATAAAGCACAAAAACTCTCCCAAAGCAGGAGCTTCCCATCCATCACAGCGAGGCTCAGGAAGAAACCCCCCCCGATTGAAATGGTAACATAATGCTTGCATCAGGCACTGGAAAAACAAGATGGGAAAACGGGGATCTTATAATCCGGGCATACCATTTGGACTCTGTCCAGAGAGTTCCTTCCTTCTTCTGTCTTGCTGCAGGAAGAACTGACCATCGAACCGATCAACCCGTCTGAACACACGCGAGGCAGACTAACTGATGTCTTCATCCCTGATCGCTGGGTGCTCACACTGCTGTTATTATTGCAGGAGAAAATAGCCTTCAGCTCGGCCGGCTGGATGAGCCCCTGCGCGTGTCCCTGAACTGTCTGGTTGTTTACCACCATCGGTCTCACGGTGGCCATGTTAGCGTGCCTCACGTGCCTGTCCTCGGCAGCGGTGCTGGGGAGGGTCTCAGCCTCTCTGAAGAAACGTTCGAAGCGGTCGAGGTACGGCGGCCTCTCTGGCAGGAGGTAATAGTGTGTGTTGCTGACTTTCTGCCCATCACGTACGATGGGCAGGATGCAGGGTCCTCTGCTAGCGTTGTCCTTACCCTGGGCTTGGATCACTTTGGGGGCAGCATATTTGGGGTCTGAGGCGAAGCTGTGTGTGGTAGGCATGAGTTTACCTGGAGAGGTGGAGAGGTAGTGTGAGGCCTGGTGGGTGGAAGGGCTAACGGAGCAGATCCTCTGCTGCAGGGAGCCCACCAATCCACAGCTGGGGCTTGGAGTCCTGGAGCTCGGCTCCAAAGGGTCTCTGGGCGGGATCTGAGGTGGTCGTTCCAGGCTTGTGCCTGAAACACCATGTGTGGGGTCCGTTGGCATTGGAGAAACAGACAGGTCCCTCGACCAGCGAGCGGATGTGTAGTCCCCCCTCTTTACGGGGCGGGGGGGGATTGGAATGCGTGGGGGGATCTGAGGTTTGTCCTCATTGCTGGAGAAACTCTGATGGTCTTCCTGGGAGTTCCGAGAAGTCTGAGGCAAGGAGGCTGAGATTTGGGACCACTGACAAATGCCCCCTGTCGAGACGTTGAGCTTCCTCATGCACTCCTGCTGGAGCTCTTGGAAAATCTCAACAGATTGGGAGATGGATGGGGATGAAGCGTGGTTGTGCTTGGTGGGAAGGAAAAGGTTGTCTTCCAAAACTGTTTTTTCTGGGCCCTTAAAGATGAGACCTTCTCTTTCCATATTCTGTCCTGAGGAGAGAGCTCCGTCTACACCGTGGACAGCAGTCTGCTCGAGTTCAAGCTGCTGCTCCGAGCTGTTGATGGAGCTCACCTTTGAGGAGAAACAAGGTTAAAGTTACAAACCAGAATTTTCTGTCAAAACAGTCCAATTTACATTAGATATAGTCTGGAATATATTGAACAATAGGTCTTCCTCTGTTTTTCTATTAGTTTTGATTTGCTTTAGCTTCTCCATCCACAGGAGTATCATGGTTGGGGGACAAACTTTGGCTTAAAATTGTACAGTTGAACTCCTTGCAAATAAAATTAAAGTCCAGCACTTCAGAATCTATATATTGCAGTCTGTTAAAACTCCTCATCTGCAATAGTGTTCAGTAATGCCAACTGATTTGCCTGATTCTCGTGCCTCTTCTGATTATGTCGGCCCAGAAATAAACAAAGCAGAATGAGGTGTTTGGTGAAATCCTGCAGTGTAAATCCATACTTCATTACCCAGATGTGTTTTTAACTGTCAGAGTACATTTGTTGGTGAAGAAACACACCACTGGAGTGTATCTTTACCATACCTCCATGTCGTCTTCATCTTGGGCTACATCATCGTAGGCAGGAGGCGGGGGTAACGGCCGGGCGTCCCAATCTACCACAGGGGTTGGATGAAGGGGCCGTGGCAGCCACTTAGACGGACTTTGAGGCGGGGTCTTGTCCAGGATGTTGCCTGCTTGCAGCACTAGCCTCGCTAGCACGGGATTTTGATTCTCAACCACAGGGGAAGGGGAGGGTGTGGGTAAGAAATCCTCCCCGAAGTCAATGAGGGAAACGTCACTGCTTGGGGTGTGGCCAGAGCTCGGGGTCCTGCCACTCTGCTTGTTTGCAGAGACCCAGGCAGCGGGTTTAAGCTTGAGACCTTTGAGCGAACCAGTTTTCCTTAGAGATAGTCTTTTAAGTGCTGCAGAGGTGGAATCCTGATCTTCAGTTACTGGATCATAGCTGGGCTCTGGAGATAAAAACAGATTCCATTCATCACTGTAATGCATGATGTTTCAGGATAAGTGACATGAAGACCACTTAGAGACCACCTGACACCAAAAAAACGATGAGACAAACAGAAAAACGTTCCAGTTAAAGCACAGCAAAGATACTGACCAGCTGATAGACAGAGAGAGATGAGGAAGGATTTTAAGAAAGAGGAACTATTAGGGGACAGAACCACGGCAAACACGGCAAAGGAGAGATGGCAAAAACTGTGAAATGTACCTTTGAGGAATGGAGCAAAGAGGGAACAGAGAAGACAGGAACAGTGGGTAAGAAGCTGCTGAGAGAAACCAGACTTACTCTTGATTAACACAGCTGGCTGAGGAGGACGGGGGGGAGGCTCCTCTGTAAAGACGTAAAACATAGAAAACACAGAGCCGCAAAGAGAAAACAAAGGGAGGAAAAGTAGGAGCAGCAAGAGAGTGAGAACAGAAATATTAAAAAGCAAACGTCAGAAAGCATACTGAGGATTTTGTTTATTTTAGGTCGGAAGAAAACGAGCAAATAATATTAGACCAAAACTTCTCAATTTAATCCTACAGGCTTATAGTTTTAAAAATGAAAACAGCATATTATGAATGTAACCACCAGTAGTGGTGCAAAATTTCCAATTTTAACATAAGGATTTTATGTGATAGGGCGACACAAAGTAGGACACAATTGTTAAGTGGAAGGAAAATGACATATGGTTTTTAAAATTGAAAAAAGAAATGTATACCTTGCAATTATATTCAGAGCCCTACGCTCTGATGCGCTTAAGTAAAATCAACCAACAGCCTTCAAAAATGTTAATAAATTTAATCTCAGTATCAATCCAGCTGTTCTGTGAAGGGCCTAAAGGTTTGTTAAGAGAGGATTAGAGAACTAACAGTCTCATGAAGACCAAGGAACACAGCAGACAGGTCAGGGAGGAAATTGTAATTTAAAAAAGGGACATATTACAAATGTCACATTTTGTATCCTTTTGTGTTGCCTTTTGTATCTCTGTTGCCTCTATAAACACTCCAAACATGAATAAAAACTATCCATTCATATTTTTGCTGTCAGAAATCTTGTGATTCCACAAGCCATTTGAAAACGGCCTTATTGTGACATCACACTAAGCAGAATATGCATATAACCGCCCCCTTTACCTGTCAAACCCCACCCACCAATTCCATCCCATTCTCAAGTCTGGTAAACCCACAGCCCAGTAACAAGATGGGCGAGCGTAGTCTGCAACGGCTAATTTCCATAAAAGTGACAGAGCCCTCCAAGCGGCTCAATTTTAAGGGGACTGAAATGGAAAGAATTAAAGAAAGTAGCTGGTGAGATTGCTTTATGTGAGAGTGATTTCGTGCAAAGAACTTCATTAACATGTTTTATACAGACCATAGACCTGGTATAATTTGTTTAAAAAGAGACATATGTCCCCTTTAAAGCAGAGTTTAGTTATTAAAACTAAATTCCAAGCTTTGGGCATCTAACAAAGCACTGTTCAATGATTATCTGGAAATGGAAAGACTGCTAACCTACCAAGATATCAATATCTATCAAAAGAAATTTGCTGTTATTACTAAATAACCACCATATTATTGTTTTTAGTTGAAACTTTTGTATAAAAAAAAACAAATGGATGCATTTTATTTTATGGGATATGTATATTTGTGAAAATGATATAAAAAAAGAATAAAGAAATACTATTGGTTCTTGTATTGTCATTCTGTTGTGGAAAATTCAGTGCAATCATTCCATAAAAAAATAAATAAATAAAAGCCTGCTTGAACCTGGATTAGTTATTATAGATATTTATATAAACATTATTTGGTTCTTTATCTATTTAGCCAAGACAAACTGACAGGTTGAGCAAAACGAACATTAGTCAGAAAAACAGTCAATAACCGTATTGAACCAAACATACATAACACCATGTGTGGCAGACAACTGACAAATCACCTCCAACGGGAAACATGGTGGTGGCAGTATCATGCTGAGTGAATGTTTTTCTCTGAAGCTGGTCAGAGTTGATGGGAAGATGGATTAAGTAAAAAAATATTAATAAATATTCAAAAGCATGTGTTCGAGTGGCCCAGTAAAAGTTCAAACCTAAATGTAATTTCATTCCAAACCAATCCAAAATCTGAAATTTTAACGCACACTACAATTTTCAGATTCTGATTTGTCAAGCCATTTAAAAAGAAAAACATGTATAAATTTCCTTTCACTTCATAATTATGAGGTAATTTGTGTGGCTCAATCACATAAAAACCAAATACAATACATGAAGGTTTGTGGCTGCAATGTGATGAAATCTGAAAAAGATCAAAACAGGGTGTGAATACTTTTGCAAGGCCCCGTATGTGGTAAATTAGGAGCTAACTTTGAATCTTTCACATAGAAAATAGATCATTATTGTTCTTGAGTGTTTAAACCCTTCCACATGTCAAAAATAACGTTACTTTAACTCACTTTTAGTTCGTCCTGGCAGCTGTGTGTCCCGAGCAGCGCTGAGGTCCAACTCCAGAACATCGGGAGGATCCATGGGATTCCCGAGGTATAAGCTGAAGAAAGAGAAGGACAGACTAACAATCAATGTCATCATAGTGCCTTTTTTTTACAATCAGCAGGTGGATTTGTTTTATAATACAGGAGTGCCATCTGCTGGTTAAGAATGAAACTCAGGTTTTTATTTCCACATATCAGAGAATGGGACATTTGGAAGAGTTTCACATTCAAAAAGTAATTCATTTCAGTTCAAAGATGCTTCTTACTCATCGATCTTGTCTGGGAAGCCCCAGCAGCGATGCGGGTTTGTGTCGCCGTGACCCGTGTGGATGAAGCTGTTCTTCAGAGGCCTGCTGATGTCGTGCGCCGACAGCCCCGTGACGGACGTCACCACGTTCCTTGGGAACTGCCCCACCTTGAGGGTTCGCTTGTTTTGTCCACGCCACCAGTAATTCTCAGCCCTGAAACGAGTGAACATGTTAGTGAACTGCCAACGAGTCTGCGTAGGATTCCACTCCCCCAGTCCCGGTCATCTCCGCCCACCTCCCCTCTATGATGGTGATAACATCCTTGACTTTGATGTGGAGTTTGTCGAGCTCGTCAAAGTCCTGTAGAGCGCACATGTCAGTAGGCCTGGTCTGAAAGAGAGATGCATACAGAAAGAAATATTTAGCGCTGAGGGGAGAACCTGTTCTGTTCGTGTACACGCCATAACCACTAGATGGAGCTCATGGTTCACTTGAGCAAATAGGAAAGTGGTCTTCACATTGGGATTTGCATCGAGTATACATTTACTACATAAGTACACCTCAGCAGGACAGAAATGAAGCCCACATGTTTTAGCAGTGGGGGTGTGTGACGCCTTACCTCAAGTAGGAACTCCCGCAGGGCGACAAACGTGGGTCGGTCCCCTGGTTTCTGAGCCCAACACTGCAGCATAACATTATAGATGTCCTGTGGACAGTCCTCAGGCTTTGGAAGCCTTTCACCTTCTTTATCAATCTTATGGAGAATCTTTTTTAATTTATAAAAAAACAATCATAAAAACAATAAGATGACGGTAAATGTGAGTCCATTCACTTTAAAATGCTTCAGATGTTGTGAAGTTTATTGTTTAAGCTCCTACCTGGCTACCATTCAGGCCCAGCCACGGCTCCTGGCCGTGGGTGAACATCTCCCAGAGAGTGACTCCGAACATCCATGTGTCTGTAGCGTGGGAGAACGTTCTTGTCTTCAAACTCTCTGGAGCACACCTGCAACAGGACAGGCAGGAAACTGTGAAGCCACTATCAGCTGTGTACACAGTGCTATCAATTTAAATGCATTCATTTAGTTGGAAAAACATGCTGCATGAAGAAATAAAAGGTTTTTAACCAAATCCCCAGCGGCAAAATTACTGGTGAATCTAATTATCTCGAAAATAAATAAAACTGAAGCATTTTAATATACCCTCTCTAGACCTGATCATAGTTTGTAGAAACCCCTGCTTTCTGTTTTCCTGGTGGCTAATATAACATGTCACAGAGGCCCATTTGTTTTAGCCACATGTACTTAGGCTACACATACAGTTGTGGCCAAAAGTTTTGAGAATGACACAAATATTAGTTTTCACAAAGTTTGCTGCAAAACTACTTTTAGATCTTTGTTTCAGTTGTTTCTGTGATGTACTGAAATATAATTACAAGCACTTTATACGTTTCAAAGCCTTTTATTGACAATTACATGACATTTATGCAAAGAGTCAGTATTTGCAGTGTTGGCCCTTCTTTTTCAGGACCTCTGCAATCCGACTGGGCATGCTCTCAATCAACTTCTGGGCCAAATCTTGACTGATAGCAACCCATTCTTTCATAATCACTTCTTGGAGTTTGTCAGAATTAGTGGGTTTTTGTTTGTCCACCCGCCTCTTGAGGACTGACCACAAGTTCTCAATGGTATTAAGATCTGGAGAGTTTTCAGGCCATGGACCCAAAATTTCTACGTTTTGGTCCCCGAGCCACTTAGTTATCACTTTTGCCTTATGGCACGGTGCTCCATCGTGCTGGAAAATGCATTGTTCTTCACCAAACTGTTGTTGGATTGTTGGAAGAAGTTGCTGTTGGAGGGTGTTTTGGTACCATTCTTTATTCATGGCTGTGTTTTTGGGCAAAATTGTAAGTGAGCCCACTCCCTTGGATGAGAACCAACCCCACACATGAATGGTCTCAGGATGCTTTACTGTTGGCATAACACAGGACTGATGGTAGCGCTCACCTTTTCTTCTCCGGACAAGCCTTTTTCCAGATGCCCCAAACAATCGGAAAGAGGCTTCATGGGAGGATATGACTTTGCCCCAGTCCTCAGCAGTCCATTCACCATACTTTCTGCAGAAGATCAATCTGTCCCTGATGTTTTTTTTGGAGAGAAGTGTGCTTCTTTGCTGCCCTTCTTGACACCAGGCCATCTTCCAAAAGTCTTCGCCTCACTGTGCGTGCAGATGCGCTCACACCTGCCTGCTGCCATTCCTGAGCAAGCTCTGCACTGGTGGCACTCTGATCCAGCAGCTGAATCCTCTTTAGGAGACGATCCTGGCGCTTGCTGGACTTTCTTGGATGCCCTGAAGCCTTCTTAACAAGGATTGAACCTCTTTCCTTGAAGTTCTTGATAATCCTATAAATTGTTGATTTAGGTGCAATTTTAGTAGCCACAATATCCCTGCCTGTGAAGCCATTTTTATGCAACGCAATGATGGCTGCACGCATTTCTTTGCAGGTCACCATGGTTAACAATGGAAGAACAATGATTTCAAGCATCACCCTCCTTTTAACATGTCAAGTCTGCCATTCTAACCCAATCAGCCTGACATAATGATCTCCAGCCTTGTGCTCGTCAACATTTTCACCCGAGTAAAAAAACGTAAGCAGCAACTTTTCCAATTTCCAATATTTATGTAATTCTCAAAACTTTTGGCCATGACTGTAGACACATATTTAATCTGGCACCAAGCACAGTAAGCAAGATGGTAACAGGTAATAAAAAATGTCTAAAACTCACTGTTATAGAACTGCAGCCAAAAGTGGCATCCTGGGGTCAAGTCTCCTTAGCAACCATCAGATACCATAAAAGAGCCGTTTATGTCCTACCATCACAGATATAAACATTGACTTGGAAGCCTGGTTGAGCTTTTAGGCAACAAACTCTGAGTGTTGGATTAATCATGTAGTTAGTAGTGGCAGTTTTTCACAAAGGATGAAGACATGGACTAGCCCCACAAACCCATTGTTAAGTAGGGTGGAGGATCTGTGATGCTGTGGGCTTATTTCTGCCCTGAATGCCCTGTGAACATTGTTAAGAGTGCACAGCATCATGGCGATTTAAAATAAAACTGGTGATCATTGGGTCTTTCAACATGATAAAGGTCCAAAGCATATGGGTAAATCAATACAGTAATGGTTCCACAGAGACAAAATTAACCTTTTCATGGCACAGCTCACTGTCGTGAAAGTTCAATATATTTTGTCACTCATTTCAGAATTTCAAACTCATTATATAGATTTATTTCAAAGAATTAAATGTATTTAAGCTTTTATTTCTTGTATTTTTGGTGATTATGGCATGCAAAAATGAAAGTTAAAAATATTGCATAAGATCAAGAAAAAAGGTCCACTCCTTGTGAAGCTTTCGCCAATTCTTTAACGGATTTTGCTGGACAATCTTCTCATGGCTGCAGTAATCCCTGTTGCTAGTCGACTTTTTTGTACCATTTTTTCCTTCCACTCACTTTTATATTTTATAACTTTTTTACAATCTTAAAATTTTCTGAGAAACTGCATTTTAAGTTTCTTTGTCAAATTAATCAGAATTACAAGAAATAAAGAAATATTTTTTTATATGTGTACTGAATTATATGAGTTTCATTTTCTGAAAGGGGTGCCTAAAATATTTTCCTTTTTCACAAGATTGAAATTTTTTGAGATGTACTTCCCATTGTATTGTATTTGATCTCAGCTGCTGTGGAAGATTATCAGCAACTGTTTTTTCTTTTTTTTTTTTGGAACTGGAAGCAGGAGCAATTTCTTTAAATTATGAATTACATATGAAAACCGAATGTTTCCAAATATGACATTTAATGATTAAAATCTTTTACCCACCATGCAAAGGGAACCTTGCGATGCTCCTGCATGACATAGTGCTCATCGTTGTTAGGCAGCGCCCTCATCAGGCCAAAGTCCCCGATCTTCACTCTGTTAGCTGAGGAGAGCAGGATATTCCTGAACAAAGAAGAGGGTGTAATTACCAATTATTTGCTAGTTTAAAGAAAATAAATATGAGCTATCAGATGTTATAAGACCTAAAGCTGTAAAACTTGCTGACTTTTTGTGTTTACTTTCCTTAACATGGATTGTAACCCTTACCTCGCTGCCAGGTCCCTGTGGATGAACCTTCTCTGCTCCAGGTAAGCCATGCCGCTCGCTACCTGAATGGCGTACTGACACAGAGTGTGGATGAGCACTGGGCCCTGAGGATGAACACATCGCAGACGATCCAGCAGAGAACCCAAGGGAGCTAGCTCTGTCACCTGCAGAGAGACGAAGGATAGCAGAGTGCTGAGGAATAACAGAAAACTATAAACCAAATATGTTTTTTGTTATAAGGTATTGCTGCCAGCTCGAGTTTGATTCCACTACCATTTTCATGGGATGTGTGAGCACCACACCGTAGAGGCGGATGAGGTTCTGATGGTCCAGGGAGTGCATGGCGTTGACCTCGCAGATGAAATCCTCCAAGGCGTCAGGCTGACTGAGGACGTCCGTCTTCAGGCATTTTACAGCCACGTTCAGCTGAAGGGTAAGAGAGATTTCCAAGAGCCGATTCACGTTCACTGCTTTTTCCTCAGTGACTCAGAATAAATGAGCAAACGTCTTCTCACCACATTCCCTGCCGGCGTCAGCCACTCCCCTCTTTTCACAACGCCAAACGAGCCATCCCCGAGCTTCTCGAACAGCGTCAGGTCCTTCTCTGGGATAAGGCAGGTCAGGGCCTGCTGCTGCCCATTGAGCGGACAGCCGCTGCCGTGTAACGGAGCGTCCAGGACTCCGTCGCTCAGACAAAGCGGAGGCGTGAGAGACAGCTTGCGGAACGAAGAGGCTAGTTGGCCCTGCTGAGGGGATTCTCCTTCGGGTCGCTTCCCACTGAACACCTGGAATGAAGGAGGATGAACAGAATAAGGAATGTTATTTTCTCTATGTGGGTGGAGCTTTCTATCAGGCTTTAAAAATCTAAGAGGGTTGAAACTTATTACATTCTGCTGAAGTTTAGTTTTTATTTGTTTTAATTTGCTTTTATTTCAATGTTATTGTTGCTACAAGAAGTAATCATAGAAATCAAACTTTATATTTATTGTTCTCATTTGTTTTAGTGCATGTGCTGCTGCTTTTGGCCGAGTAAAGCTCCTTATAGGAGAAAAGTTGATTGATTGAGTTAAAACGGCTTTCCGTGCCTACAAGTGCGTCCTTCAGTCTCTAGGTGTTTCTCATTGCCAAGGAACCTCGCCTTGATGCCTTGGTCCCGCCCCGGTTGCCTAGGGGATACGTCATCAGGGACCGCCAAGGCGTGTTCCAATGTTGATGTGCTACCGAGGCATCTATCCTCCGTTTGTCTGCCGTTTAGCTAGCTGACCAAGGATACATGGGAGGTGCCTTGATGCCTTCCCTTGGTCAACATATTCCCAGAATACAGCGGGGTATTTTCGAAAAAGATAACGGATCAGTAGCTGGCGGCACCTACTTCGGGAGCAAATTTCCAATTTAAATGTATGTCAAGTAATTGTAGCTATGGGAAAATATTTTTTAGATCCACAGCAGTTATCTGTTTAGGTGTTAGGGTTAGCTGCGCTACGTAAGGGCGGGACGTGAACAGAGCGGGTAAGCAAAAGGCGGGCTCTGGGCAGCTGTGGTCACGTGAGGTAAGTCTGTTCCATTCAACCGTTTTCTTTGACCAAGGAAGGACGGTGTCCTCGTACCAGCAGAGGGGGAGAGGAACGAGACGGGTGGGCTACATGCAGAAAATGGTAAATGTTGGTCTCAACCTTGTGACTCTCAAAGTACACTTTATTCGCACACTCACAAACACACACAGCCTTTTAAATCTTGGCATTGCCTTGGTAGGCGACATTGACATTGAGAAACACCCTCTGTGGAATTGCACTTTCTCCACCTCTAGGTAGCCATGATTACCTTTGAACCACCCCACATCAGCTGGTTTAAGTCTATGCAAAATATTAATTAGGCACCTTGCACTGACCATTTATGGCAGAAAGTGGGTGTGTAGGAGGCGGGATATGATCTTAAATCAGAGGAGCACATTTCTAGGGAGAGTGGGATTTATAAAGCGAAAACTGCGTGCAGCTGTGCGTTTGACCGATCTAAAACTTGCTTGGTGTAAGTAAAAATTTTTTGCTAAGCTTGAGTACGGTTTTAGTAAGGATTCTGCACAAACTTTTATGAATGAGACCTACAACTTTGGAGTGCATGTCTGAAAATTGTTCTGCTGTCAAACTCTCCTGCTTGAATCCAGGATCTCTGCAGCTCTTCCAGAGATATGACTCCTCTTCTCAGGCCTTTCAGACTAGGTGGACGACTATTTCTGCGTAGGTTTGCAGGTGTGCCAAACTCTTTCCATTTTCGGATCACGGATTGATAAGAGCTCCGTGTGAAAGCTTGGGTTACCGTTTTATGACCTACCCAAGCCCTAAATTTCTCCACAACTTTCTCCCTGAACTGTCTGCTGTCTTTGCCATGCTGTTTGGTCACTAATGTTCTCTAACAAACCTCTGAGGCCTTCCCAGAACAGCTGGATTTATACTGATTCAATAACAAAGGTGGACTCCAAGTAAGTTTTGAAAGGAATTAGTTATTCTATTTTATCTAGGGTACCAGAGTAAAGAGATCTAAATACAAATGCACACCACGCCATGAGCTCATTATAATCATAAGGATAGAGAGAGTTGACGCTTGAATGGACCCACTGTGCCAAACGCCTACATCTGTCTGGATATGAACTGTGGCAAGCGGTGTGTGTGCCGTTACAGTCTCAACGAAACCAGACATGACATAATGCAGCAGACCTTTTTAAAAACACCACCACCCAGTGGTCACCTTGTGGTCAGTCGATTTCAAATAGGAGGCTGGGCATTCGTAAGATTCTGACTGTGGGAGGGCAACACACACACACACACACACATGCACACGCACACACAGAAAGCATGCTGAGGAAGCAGATGACTCTCTCTGTGGATGGTGCCAGAGGCGGAAACAGACAGGTGTAATTATAGATCCTGTGACTTTACTGCCAACAAGCACTCCTATTTGTTTACCACAGTTTTCCTGGAGGACCTTAGTTAGCTTGTTGACTTTCAGAGTCTGTCTTTTAGGTAATCTATTTGCCTCAACTTGAAGAATAAGTCGTGCAAAGCGCTGTCTCTTTAAGGAAGAAACCGCTTTGTGCCACAGCGTTTCTGTTAATGCAGCAGGCATCCGAGTGTGTGTCACCGGCTCTCGGGATTCGACTCGTGTCTGTATCTGAAATTGGACGTGCTCATCCGTCTCGTTCACAGCATACCGCCGAGCATGCAGTCTGCCAAATGAAACACGTTACCTTGCTCATCCAGGTTTTCCGCTTGGCCTTCCTCCGTTTCACAGCCTCCCACAGACGTCTCTGGCCTGAATCAATGATAGAGGAAACCCGGCGGTAAATCAGTAAGCTCAGACTCAATACATCACTTTAAAATTCAACCCATCTCCAGTAACTCGACAAACTTGCAGAATGAAGCAAAAACGGCTAAAAATAACGTCTTTGTTACGAGATGATTAATGGAGCGGGTAGACTAGAAAGAAAAGGAGCAGATAATAAAAAGGTTCATGCGCGGTGAGCTGGGAAGGAAGGAGAGATGAGTGTATATATGAGCAAAAGAACCGGGTTTAATTAGTGTGGAGTAGCTTTGTGAAGGGAGGCCCCGAGGGCTTCAGTAAGTGGATTTAGAACATGATTGCTGTGATCTCTTTTACTCACACACACACAGAACACAGACAAAGGCTTCAGAACTTCAACGTCTCCTCCTATTGTGTCTAATTATCTGCTGGGACTTGGAAATAAAACCAAGGATGTTGGTGGTGGAAGATTGGCTTTAGCGCTGATGACTCTCAGCCATTACCGAACACAAAAGGAAGCCTTGTTTATAGATATGCATAAAACATAGAAGTAATAAAAAATACACACTCTTGATTGAAGATGGCTGGTAATTTTTTTTTATGTATATTTTTTGGTGCAAGTCCAAGATTAATTTTAAAGGTCCAACTACTTGAGTTTTGCTTTTGGCTGGACTAGATGCACAATGTACATACGCACGTTGTATTTTTTGGCACACCTGCTGCCTTTACTTTGTGCAATCCCTTTTTAAAAATGAGGCAGCATTAGTCTTTTACTACAATATCTCCTACAGGGTTAAGGCTAACAGACAAGGGGATCTTCGACAATTCTTCTGCACAATCGCTCTAGTTTTCCGGGAACATTGGAGGTGAAATAGGCCCACGGCATCAGAGACACCGTACCGTACTTGAAGGTGGGCATGAGGGGCAAAAAGCTTAATCTTAGGTCGTCTTTACACCTGATAGTCAGGTAAACTTGCTTTGATTGGGGACCAGCATTGCAACATTGTTGCTTTTTTTTAACTGGTTCGCATTCACAATGCTGTTTGTCAAATGAACCGAACCTCGCAACATGTTTACCTCCTCGCCTGTGGTGGCGCTGCACCAAGAAGCACTCAACACAGGGATAATTCCTGTTCCATGACATGTAAATGTATGGAGTGGCATCAGATTTTAGCATTTTTAGGTTTGCTCTGTTGTCTTTGGCAAATGTACCAGACAAATAGGTTGCAGCAATGGGCTTAGCATAAGGAGAGAACAAGGCAGAGTTGTTGTTGCGCGGTTGTTTTGGTTGTATTTAGCCAGAATACCCTGCGCTATAGTCCGCTTCCTGCCTTTAGAGCGCTCACGGCCTGATTGGCATTCACATATGCAATCGAACTGCACCAGAGTTCACTTTAACAGAGCTGAGTTTTTTAATTGGTAAAAAATAAATTGAGCATATTACTCCTGGCTTCCTTACATCGGCTTCCAATTGAATCATGAACTCATTTTTATTCACGGACTTAATTCTACGGGTGACTGACATTCTCACTCTTATGTTATTGTATTTATTATTGTTCTTATTGTATTTTTTCCTTGTGTTGTACAGCACTTTGTTCGGCCTTGTGTTGTTTTTAAAGTATGGTATTCCCTGGAGTTTAGCCAACTCAACTTGTTTACATTTGTGATGGTAGGACAGAAGAGGCCTTTTTTGGGGTTTACTTCACAAACAACTGGTTAGCATCTGGATAGCATCTCCTGACTGCTATGAAGAGAGGGAGATCAAGATGTCCCTTTTTGCTGAAGTAGGTCTTGGACATTTTCACCCACTCAATAACTACTCAGATAAAAGGCTGGATATTTCTACATTTTCCAGACTGAAATTGAGCTGCTGTACTAAACCCCGAATTTGTTCTCACATCTTTACCCGAGTAGTCCACAAAAATGACCGGCACTGCAATATGCACCATAAATGCGAAACAAACGTCTGTAATGAGCACAACTCGATCTGAAACGTCACACGCACAGATCTTCTGCCTCACCAGGTCGACCCATGCCAATTTTCTCCAGGTCTTCATTCTTGACATAGTCAAAGTGTGAAAGCCGTGTGACGTTGAGGTCATCTCGGATCCTCTTGAAGTACTGCTGCAGCTGCACCTCCATCAGCAGCTCCAGCAGCCATTCTGTTCCTTCCTCACACTGCATGCTACTGCCCAGTCTCTGGAGGACAAATATGAGAGAGAAAAAATAACGCTGGGTTGTAAATCAGTCAATATTGACTCAAAAGCTGTCGCTATGTCTCCTGAGACAAAGTTAATAACAAGGAAACCATTCTTTTCTGTAAAAAACAAAAACAAAAAACAGGAGGAACTGAGCTCACAGGCAGCTTCCTCTACAGTAATTGTTTACAGGAGCCTGTAATGAAATCCCACTTTGGAAAAAAATGCTTAATGTTTATTTTAAACTGGAAGCCAAATACAGGTTTCAAGTCAGGACACCAGTCGCTTTTTAAATTTGCAGCATCCCATCTTCTTAAAACAACCAAGGTGAACAACCGTAAATCCTAAATTAAAAGATTTCAGCTACTTAAACATATCCACCACATGTTTTGTTTTGTTACTGCAACAAATAGAAATTGCAATGACAAGTGACCAGTTAGTTGAAAAATTGTGTTTTACCATCCAATAAATATGCCATAGGCTACTAAGCGCCATCAGGATGCACTGTCTACAACACAACTCTCATCAGTGTGGACACCGTTACCAAGTGAAGAACACGTTTTCAGCATCTGTTGGGCATCAAGGGAAATTCGATTGGAACTCAAAATCAAAAAACGCTTTATTAATCCTCAAGTCAGTAGTTGTAATAAACCTTACAAATTTTATTCAAAGACATTATGTGACAATCTTCTCCAGAGGCCCCACTGCTGTCCCAAGGGTGAAGCCGGCATTCTTTAAAAAGGGTAAATGGCCTGGGGTCTCGTTTATAAAACGTTTTTAAAAAGTACTTAAGCTCAGTAGAAGAAAAAATAAATTACTTGCACATAGAAAGTTTCAGATCTATAAAAACTTTGAGTACGCACAGCTGCACGCCATTCCCGCTTTATAAATTACACTCTCCCTAGAAATGTGCTCAGGTGATTTTGAATCATATTCGAAGACATATTTCTGCCATAAATGGTCAATACAAAGTGCCTAGTGAATATTTTGCATAGATTTAAGCCGGCTGATAAAGGGCGTTGCGCAGGTAACCATGGCAACCGAGAGTCGGAAAAGCGATGTGCTTTGGGTGACGTAGGGGTGCTAAAAAAATGTTTATTCCAATCAATCAATCTTTATCTATATAGAGCTTTACTCAGCCAAAAGGTGACCGAAGTGCTTCACAATAGAAGACAAAAATATAGCTAGCAATAAGAAAATGTCTAACAACACAAAGAGAGAGATTCAATAAAAAAAAATAAGCGCAAGTGATAAAACAAATAACTAATATTTGAATTATATGACTACTTCTTGTAGCAACAACAAGATTGAAATAAATAAATAAAAAACAGAAAAAATATAAACTAAATTAGAATGAAATAAGTTTCAGCACTCCTTAAGCCCAACAGAAAAGATGCGTTTTAAGTCTACTTTAAAAAGTATTATTGGCGCAAAATATTATTTGGGGGTCACGAATAAACGGAAGAGCTGCGAGTGACAAACACGAAAAAAAGAAGATGGAGGCAAAGAGGGAGCCTGCATCCCACAGCCAGATTCCAGCGGGTCAATAGATCTAACACCGGGCCCAGTACAGCGCATAGATCTAATAGGACTGCTTTAGGGAATCTAAATCGGCTAATCAGCCACTCATCATCATGGGCCTGGAAATCTCTAAAAACATTAAGTGGTTAGCTACTTTATAGCCATGGCTGCCCTGGTGCTGTCACACACTATGGGCCACCGGACACTCTGACCACCAGCAGGCAAGGCAAATGAAGTGTCTTGCCCAGGGACACAACGACCGAGACAGATGGAGCGGGGATTCAAAAAGGTAACCGGTTACAGAACGAGCTCCTACCTCCAGAGCCACAGTCACTCTTTATCAGCTTTTTATAGGTGTTTTCACATGATGCTTTCGGTCTATTTAAAACAAATTCCTTGGCCCACTAGGTTTATTTTCCCACCTTAGTTTGTGTGGAACACACAGAGGACAATAGGGTGCAGACAAAAACAACAGTCTCAAAACCGTTTGATGGACAGGGTTGCTCCAACCCAATTCTAGAGCAGTTCGTTTATGGTGTGAATGTGATCTGACCTTGATCTGAAACAGCTACCAGGGTTTTTTACCGCAATGTTGAGCCAAACACCTTCCCGCAACCAGGTTTTCTTCACATGGTGGGATGCGGTAAAGCTAATAAACAAAGGCAGCATGCGTATTTTTTGCAAAAGCTTGTGTAACTTTCAAAACATCTTCTCAAAATCATTTGATATACTTGTTTCAAACATTACCCAGAAAAATTGTAATAATATAATTGGATTCTTCATGTTTTCAACTAGCTCAGAACTCAGTGTGTTTCCGTCATTTCATAATCTTGCCCCAGACATCTGACCAATAAACAGACTGTATGTTCTCATGTAGTTAGTAGTGGCAGGTTTTGCTTCTCTTGGTTTTTTCTCTGCATGAAAAGAAACTGAACCATGAGAAAAGTAACCAGTTAACAAATTTCAACAACACACTGTACATCTGTACAGAAATATAGCCTGTATTGTCCATTCCTGCAGATGGCTGTACTGCAGCGTCTTCAGCCCAATCAGTTTTCCCAGGTGAGCAATAAAGTATTTACACTTCTTTTTATTCGCCTCCACCTCTATTTTATTTGTCATAATGGAAAAAGAAGTCAGAGGGAGCACAAAGAAGCTGTTTAAGAATAAGATATAGTTATTACAGCATGTCAAGGCATGTTTGTAGCTGCGAGAAAGCGAGAGAGAGCATAACTTTCAGCAGATACACAAAGACTGAATGTTTTACACCAAAGTTGAATACAAAGGCTGAATGTTTTACACCAAGACAAAATTATTCTTTGTCCATACAATACCAATTTTCGACTCAATGTTAGGCATGGCATGCTCAGTAGTGTACCCCCAGAAGATGCTGGTTTCAAAACTGAACCCACAATAACAAAGATAATAACCAAGAGAGTTCCCCATTTGAGCCTAGAGGACCCGTTTTGCCTTCAGTAAATCTGGTTTTGTTTCTGGGCAGGAATGTTGCATGCTGGTAGCCTTGGTGGAAACCATCCACATGCATCACACTCAGCCTTCCAGCAAGAACAGATACACAGGATGAGTATTGCACATCTAGTGTCCCTCAAAAGAACTGGAATGCTCCAAAACAGTGTGAGCACAAAGCAATAATAAGACAGAGCATCAGTCCTCATTGTTGAAAGACACCTATGGAAAAAGTAATCCGTCGCTATGAGCTTAACGAAACCAACTTAAAATACCATAGCATGAAAGTGATCCTGATTATCGTTGTCACCCAGCTGTTAGTCGAGCAGTGGGTACATATAAATTACAGTGGAGGAAGAACTGTACCTGATCAGAAGATTTCCCCCAGCCCCACAGAGGAGAAGCAACCAAAGTGCCACGAATACTGCAGTGAGTAATAATTGAGCAGGGTAAATAAGACACTTCCTGTGCTGGCGACGGCGAGGTCACAAGGTTCAGAGAGAAATGTCAGAGGGGTCACAGCTTCCTCTCTGCCCTTTCAAACTTCCAAATTTGCTCACTTTAAGGTTGGCTCCCATTGTTTAACGACTGGTGGCCTGAGGAGCCAAACATCAGTCTGACACACAAACACAAGTCTGTATTTCTACCCATATAAGGACTTTATATTGACTTCCATTAATTTTAACAGCTGCATTTGTGCCTTACACAAATTCTTACCCTAACCATTACCAGTTTATTCATAACCCTAACCAAAACATTATTCACACCATACCTCTGAACCTAAAGCAACCTAACCTTAAGAAGGGGGATCCACCATATTAGGACCCGGCTTTGGTCCCTATAAGGTCCATCGGTCTTCAGAAGTTTAGCGAATATGCCAGAGAAGGTCCTAAATAGGATAGCTAAACAAGGACACACACATGCACACACACAAAGCTCTACTGAGAATATGGGGCATTCATCATAAAGTTCAAATGTTCCCAAACACAGAATCCATTCATGTTAACCTACCACCTTTAAGTTGGTGCTCCTCCATGAATACTACATGCTAGTTGAACCTGTTGGGGAAAAAAACTGTACAATGATTAGGTCAGATGTTTTTATAACAACACATGCTCTTTCCAATCCCCATCCATAAAAGTTGGTCAGAGGACAGCTTTTTGCAAAACTCCAGGATGGACGACAGCTCCAGTCATCTGAATCCATCTCCGCCCAGAGAGTGCTTGGACAAACCCCTGGCTGACCCTGGTACATTTTAAGGACAGCATTGCTTTGGTAAACAAGACCACCGTCAATAGTTCCACTGATACGGCTGATCCGCGAGGAGCTCCACGTCTGATCTTCCATGGCAGTCAACATGCGGGTGTTATTTCTCTAGACGGTGCCAAAGACGCAGACCGGCTTCCTCCTGAGCCTCGACTTAATGACTGTGTCATATCTGAGGCATGAAGGGTCAAAATAAAGGTCCAAAAGCATTCCCGTGTCAGCTGGTGATTTCTAAATAAATTAATCACGCAAGCGAACGCATATTAGGGATGCCAATGATTAGTATTTGAGTCTCCAAGTGATTGAACCTCCAGTACCTTATGTGGGCCTACTGTCTGATTGTATGGTCAGCTGCAACTCTAGTAAACAATAAAGCCGCATTCTGCGCCACATATTTTCTAAAACTATAGCTGACTATTTGTGTGCATGGCTTGCAAAACTGTAACGTAGGCAGTATAATCTAGCCTTGCACGACATTCTCAGTGAAAGAGTGTATTAGCTGCTGCAGCTCCTGGTCTTACTGTGTCATGTGACCTGCTCAGCTATGCATGGCTATCAATGAGAGCACAGCTGAAATGTTATGTTTAAGCGAAGCTCTCAGTTTATAAAGCAGGAGGACATATCTTGCTGTAAGGTCTGTTCATACCTGATTTACTCGAACCTCACATAAATATTATGCGTGCTACGCTATTAAAGAGGCATATCAGAACAGGGAGTGAACCTGCCAGCGGTTAGATCAGTTAGATGTCTCGGGTGGTGACGGCTGCTGGCAACGCTCTTCAGTGCGGATGTTGTTACTGGAAGAAGTAGTGTCGAATGTACAGATTTTCAGGTGTTTGAAAATCATAAAAAAATTTAGAAATATATGGAGCCATAAAAAAGTATTGATCGGCAAATGCCTCGATCTTGAATAATCTGATAAGTATTGGAGGATAAAATACACAAATCCCTAACCACATACTGTTGAGATATAAGTTTGACAGTTCGAGAAAAAAAAAAAAAAATTTTACTGTCAGAGGAGAGAGAAAATTGAGTTGTTTTTTATTTTGTATATGTTCAACTAAAAATAAATAAATGAATGATCCTTAACATTTTTTTCATTTTCCAATGAGGAAACTATTTTGGAGACTGGAGCTTGACAGCAGGATTGCAATGTTCCAACCCTAAGGCGTGACTTATAGCAGGACCCTGAGAAACCAGACTCTGGTCACAAGTCCAGGACTGGGAGTATTTTAATAGTTTTGTTTTTCTACCTCAAAAAAGGGAAAAAGAGGTGGTGACAACTATTAGAGAAAGTTGATTTCTTTCGAAACCTACACACAAATCTCAAGCCTACAAAATATATAAATAAATAACACATGAGGCAATGCTAAGGAGAGAAAAGGAAGTGTGATGGAAAAAAGGGAAAGAGGAATGTGGGAAGTCTGGAAGTAGCAAAGCAACATGATTTCTGGCTCAACTCATTCCTCATAGTGTTGAAGAATTAACACACACACAAATCTCTTGGCCCAGACTAAGTTCTGCTGTAACATCCTGCTGCCACAACAAGCCTCGCAGAGGAGAGCCCCTAAAGTCCAGCTTTCACACAGACTGCTCCCCGACTTCTCCATACCACAATCATAATTCATGTGTTCTGCTTACACCACACGATCCAGGCTATAGCTACAGCGATCTACGGCACGCCAACAAGCGGAACAGTGGATAATCCAGCGGGCCACACTTACACGATACACATGGAAGTGTGCCACGAAGGGGAAGGCTTTCTTCAGCTTGTCGATGCGCCGCATGCTGAATTCCTTCTTCTAGATCAGAGTGGAAAATGAAGGATTTTTAAATAGCTGTGGGTGGCTGCTCTTCCTTTATGCTGGAAATGAAGCCACGGTTTGATGTGACAGGTCTCTGGTAGAAGTCTGGGATGCGCAGACAGTCTTTGGACGTATACCCAAAGCTCTCATCCGGCGAGCGGGAAGTAAAACTTCCTGTGACTCTGTTACATTCCATGGCAGGACAGTTCCCATGCAAGCCTTTATAGCCTCAGCTTCATCAGAGACAAAAAGGCATTCAAATATAGCCCACAGACATGCAAAACGAGAAATGAAAATGTCTGATTATATCAGAAAGGATGGATCAGCAGCTTCCCAGATCTGCCCTCTGCCCCGTCCTGCCTGTGCAGACAGCAAAGAGCCAGTTATTTAAACTTGCAGAACTTCACAAATAAGACACGCCTCCTTCCTCCGGTCCTGCCTTTTTATTGACCCCCACCCCCTCCCCTCCCCTCAGCTCCCTCCCTGACTTTCAGCTTTGCATATGCAACAACTGTCTGTTTGCTTTTCCATCCCTCCAACGCGCGTGGAACTAAAAATAGGACCGACTTCTCCCCGATTCAACTCTCCTGCAATCGGAGAGCGCAGCGCAGGCATTACAGGGGGAGGACCAGTTCGATTTGCCCATTATGTGGGAGAACCAGAAGCCAGAATAAGAATGTGTTTTCAACCTTCGGGTGCAGGTTCCTTTTACCTTCATCTCTCCTACCTCGTCCTGAGACTCTACTGTTCGGGCCCATTATTCTCCCCCCGGCTGCCCCTCACGATGTCCTGCAAGCAGTGAGCTGGGCCATGCAGAGCCGAGCAGAACATAACAGAACAGAGCAATGCGTGGCGCAGAGGACAGAGGCTTCATGGTGTTCAGCTCAGCGGAGCATTTGATCCAGGGCCAAGGGGTCACATTCAACCGCAGGATTGGGGCGAAGCGGGGGGGGGGTCCTTCCTATGATGCAACAGCCTAAACACAAAAGGACACACACACACAGGCAGAATGGACATGTACAGCGCAGTCCAGATTTCGTCACCTTACAAACAGAGTTTTCTGTCTGTGTAATGATTTTCTGACACACACACGAGGAATGATGCAATTCTCGTTCAATTCTCGTTTCCTCACAGTGGTAGCATTCTAGATGATGCATGTGTCTTCCGTGTGCTGAGAGTTTAGCTGGTTGTGTATGATTGATTTCGCTTTAGATGCGTTTTGTTTATTTTTCAACCTGCTCGTATATTTGTTTTCATCATGTAAAACACTGTGCTGATTTTAGCATGAACAGTCTTCTACAAATAAAATGGGATTTCATTTGAAATGCACTCCATACTTTTCAGATTTTTTTTATTAGTATTGATTCCCCTCCACTTCAGCATTATGAACTATTACAGGATGGTCAATCACATAAAAAAAATTTTTTTTAAAGACTTGAGCTTTGAGGTTGTTACATGACAAAATGTGGGAAAGCTCAAGGGGTATTGAAAACACACAAATGCTGTAACATCCTGCTGCCACAAGCTTCAGTGAGGTGCTGTAGATTTTGCTCATTGTGCTCGATTCCGAATGCTGAATGGGCTCGTTGTTGGTCTCGATGCGGGGAAGTGACCGTTTCCGCAGGGAGTGACATACTAATCAATACGGCATAAGTCTGCTTTTTATACCTATTGATGCCCTTTAGAGAAAGGAGACAGAAAATTGATTGCACTGTTGAAGCATCACAAAATGTAAGAAACACAAGGGTGTGAATACTCTCTAAATGTTATTAAAGAGATGAAGTCAAGATGAAGAATTTTTCACAAAACATACCCCCCAGTCACTGCTTTTTAAAACTCCTCCCCCGCTTCATAAATCCTTCCCTCTCCTCCCTCAAGAGGTTCCAGCCAATACGTGGAGTTTTCTTCTTTATTTGGTGCTGCCTTTGATTTCCTGCTGATAATTCCCCCCTACCCCCCCCAAAAAAATCTTATCTCTCTTCCACCACTCTGTTGACTGTAAACAAAGCGCCGTACCAGTCGCTTTTCAGACACCTTGCACTGGCGATTTTAGGTTTTACCTTGTCAAATTAAGACCATAAGCCATTTTATCTCATCTGTTGCTCCTTGCAGAATAAGCTACCAACCTAATCCAGCATTTGACTCGACATTTTCTTTCTGTGCTGCTCGCTGTGCCTCACTCTCTTGCTTTTTTTTTTATATGTGCTTTTATGTTATATTAAACAAAGCAACTGGAAGAAATCGGTTTTAAAAAAAAGGTCATTGTAAATAAATAATGCAAATCCACATTATGAGGAAGAACAGGCTGCCAAGGTTCATGACATGAAATTCAGTGACATCATGTTGGTTTTGGAACGGTTATGTAACGGTCTTTAATGTGAACCAGATGATGGAGATTAAGCCACATTCCTTAAAACCCCACAGCTGGACAAGAAGCCTGTAACTGATTCTTCACCTGAAGCACAAACCTAAAAAAAAAGGTTTGAGTGTGAACAGGTGTTCTTCAGTAAATGCAGAAAATACTAAAATCCAGCAGAGTGGTCATATGTCTGCCTTATTTTTGGGGAGGTCAAAGTAAATTAACAAAAGGCTCATCTGCGACCAAGAGAGATAAAGAACGAGAAAGGATGTATGAGAGGCCGTCAATGGTGATCATCAGATCAGATGCTAAAAGTGTGATCGGTTCATTAAATGCATCAAAACTATAAATGCATAAAAGCGTACAGTAAAAATCAGAAAACACTTAAGAGATATAAGCTTTGTTGCATCACTAGGGATAAATCTTGATACCTTGTCATTTTCTGGGAAACTTACACACATTTTTTCTTCAATTTTGAGAATGTTTCCTATTTTTGATTGTTAAATTTGTAAGGAAAATTACAGAGTTTGCGGATGTTGTAGTTGTGCTAAAATCTTGAAGAAGCAGGTCTGAGGCCTCATTCATAAAGCTTGCTTATGCACAAAACAGGGTCTGAAATTAGTTTAAGTCACTTTCTACACAACGTGATTTACAGAAAGAAAACGTGATGAAAAAATGTGTGAAACTTTAAGGAAAACTATGGCCCTTGCTTAAGCATATTTTGGACATAGGGAAACTGGCAGAGTAGCTGTTGAGATGGCAAAATTGTGAATTTAAGCCACATTTTCAGACTTGTAGACCCACACACACCCACACCCACACCCAACAGTCAACCCCCACCCCCGTCCCTGAACTGACCATAAAAATGAGAATCTGAATGAAAATATGTTGCATATAATAATGATATTACAGTATGTTCATAAGTACATCTTCGGATTATATAGAATTTGCGCATATTGGTGCATTAATTGTGATAAAGTGTGTAGCAATAGGTGTGGTTAGAAATATAAATACTAGGGGTGTCAAATTATCGCGTTAATTGAGATCAATTAATTACAGCCATATGTATGCTTTTTAATCGTGTTAATGTAATTTTTCATCTTTAATTTTACAGTTTCTGCATGCGACATGCATCGGTTGTGACGGACATCGGTTGGCTGTAAACTCATCAGAAGATGACTGGCTTCCATCATAGTGGGGAGGGCGAGGTGAGGAGGAACAGTGAGTTGCCGACACTGTTGCCGACTTTGCTAGATTTGGCGAGTTTTTAGAAACTATTTGGAAACTATTGGGTGAAGCATGTAACGTTACTCTTCTCACTGAGCAGCGGGGCGCTCTCCCGTCTCAGAGCTGACAGAAGGCAACCAGTCTGCACCGCACACAGCTACACCCGGCCGCCCAGGTCCACCAGTATGGCAAGCCATCGGTATCAAAAATAATGCGCATATTACATGTTGTTTTAACCCGTAATATAGCTGGACTCAGAGAAGATATTTACCCCACTGTGTCCAGAACGCTAATGAATCGCGCATGCTCGAAGCAGAAGGTTGCAGGCGCCACTTGGAACTAGTCACAAAAACAGCAGAATGTAAATGTCTGGGACTGAATCTGTTCAACTCTGTTAAATACAATAAATGACTTCATAAAGCCAGTTTTTAATTACATGTACAGTATCAAATTTGTGTTCTACCACAATATTGTAATGAATTTAAAAGAAAACACCTCAAGATGAGGGCTTTTCTCAGCAATTATGAGGTGAGATTTAAAAAAGAGATTAATCAATTACAGATCATAATTAATTAATCTCAACGTTTTTTTAATCTCATAACAGCACTAATAAATACGTCAGTGACGCTCGAGCGTAATGCTTCACAATGGATGCGCTGGCGCTCCTTGAAGATCAATGGCTGGATCCAGTTAAGGTTTTAGAGCTTTCCTAGCCCATGATGATGACTGATCAACTGATTTAGATTCTCTAGAGCAGTCCTTTTAGATCCATGCGCTGATCTGAATGACGGGCCCCGGAACCATGCATCCCACCCCCTGCAGCGCAGGATAGTGGGGCATTTTAACTGAAACAGAGAAGTAATATCAACAGTGTGATGGTTGGTTTTTTTCACAATGTCGAAATGGGATGGAAATCTATATAATATCGGTAAATATTGGTTAGTTAATGGCAATATCAATATCGGATATCGACAGAAATGTTCACGTCGGTGCATCCCTGATGCTAACCATGTGCACCATATTTGTTCAGGGCCCAGTCTGGACAATGCAATGGCAGCCAGACTGGTTCAGGATGATGATGCAAAAAAAAAGAAAGCTAAAGAAATAACTTGGAAATAATTGCAGAGCATAGAAAACATAGCATAAGTTCATATAGAGAGGGTACGTGAGGTTTTCACTGAGCCAAGGTTGATGACTCTTAGAAGCTATTCTGTTCTTCGACATGCAGGAAATTAAAACAAAAAACAAAAGGTGCATCAATAAGTATAAACAGCAGTCAAACGCGTCCTACAAACAAACGGAAGACTGAAGTGGCGACAAATGTCAACCGACTGGTACAATGTTTTGCATAAGTATTTAGACTGTTTGAAGCATTATATCAAAAATGTATGGGGTAGAAAGGAAACGATACACAATTTTCACAAAAAATTATCCAAAAAGTGTTCTGTCTACTTTTACCTATCCCCCTTTTCCATCAATGCCCCTAAAAGAATTCATATAGAACCATTTAACCACAGCAAAATGTTTGAGAAAATGCTCTGGTCGTCTAAGGAGTCTGCCTTATCTACAACACGCAATCACATTAAGCTTGTTTCTGTAATACATTGCTCACCATATTCAGTTTAAGGCATGAAAAGGCATGTGCTTCCATCAGAGGGATCCACGGTAACGTACAGCGTTGGGAGCTAATCTACCTTAAGAGTTTATCTTTGAATCTTTGAGCAGCAAAATGAGTTTGTGGTATGCTATTCAGTGCCAAAAAGCTGCCCGAGCAGTGTGATGGCAATAGTAATAATCGTTCTTACAACTGTGCAAACAAAGTAGGTACACACCCTCACACACAGGATTTCACTGACGGAGTCCTGCATGCACAGACAGACTGATATGCGTCACCGCTGACCTCACAGACAGTACCACAAATCTGACAAAGCCTGGCTTTCCCTTCACCGTCCCCAGCAGTGCATCATCCATGGCGTGAGTCGTGGAGAGGCACGATGATCAGGTGGTGAAAAGCAGCCAGCTTTTGGGGAGAATGGCAGCTCTGCATAGAAACAGGCCATAGAGAAAATATGTGTACCCTTTTGGCAACGTCGATTGTTTTGATGGCCATGCTTAATAACCATAAATCCCAACCACAAAAAAACAACCCTCCCAATGATGTCCCCCTAATCCTGCAAATACACCCCAATCCTCAGCTATTCTTTGTTTGATCCCAGTAAAGCTGGTTAAGAGGGTGGAAAAGGAGGCCAGTGCAAAATGCCATAAAAGCTTAATGATTGAGGTGGAGGGAGTCAACTCTGCAGCATGAAGCAAAAACAAAAAGCTAAAAAAAGGGGGTTCCTTCCTTTACTTAAAAAAACCACAACGAAAAAACAAGAAGGGTCATAAAATCTCTCTGAGTTGCATTCTGCAAGAACAGCCTGCAGAGAGTGCTCGTTTTGCTTCGAGCTTTTCATGACAGAAACATTAAAGATACACTGAGAAGATGGCTGCTGACCTGAATCGGATAATGCTCAACTTTCAGCACTGGCCAGTGAGCTCCAACTTACACACACAATTTCTACCAGGCTACACTGATCAGTGTGGATGCTGTAACTGGATGAAGACGACTCAAAGTTAGTCCTTCTCACTAGCGATAAGATGAGGGTATTCAAAACAAAGCATTTTCTACAACATGTCGAGATATTTCAGCAGTTTATTTAGGCTATGTTCACACTGCAGGCAAAAGCGCATCAAATCCGACTTTTTTTGCCTATATGCAACCCATATCTGACTTTTTTGACAGTCTGAAAGGCAAAAAATAGATTTTTTTCAAATCGGACCGGGGTCACATTCATATGTGGTACGAAATTCAAGACACATCTGATGTTTTTGAAAGAGACTTCAGTCTGAAGGATAATGTCGCATTAAATCCGTCTTGTACGTCACTGACATGAATGACTGTGCAGGAATTGCCAAACTGCTGCACAAGCACAAACATCTGAAGCCGTAAACAGAGCGCGTTGTGAGTGACGTCTTGTCTTTTTCTGAGCACGCAGGTCGTTTTAGGGCCGTGAACCGTTCACACTGGATTGAGAGTGTTTGCTATCGCATTTCGGCTATAGTGTGAACCACCACAGAAACGAAAAAACTGGATTTAATCAAAAGAACCGGAATTGAGCATTAAGACCTGCCGTGTGAAGCATAGCCTTAGGCTGTGAGAGAGTGTGAGACTTCAGCAGATAACAGAAAGGCTGAACAGAGTACAGCAAACGTGGCATTTTCTTTTTCGTTTGAATCTTTCTTTTGAATCTTTCTTCTTTGAATTTGAATGTTATGCCTTTACATAGGTGGGTTCTCTCTCGATACTCCAGCTTCCTCACTCCAAAAACATCCATGTTAGGTTCACAGGTCTCTCAAAATGACATTATTTGCCCTTTGGTGCGAGTGTGAGCATGGTTGTTTTCCCTGGTTGTCTATGTGTTCCCCTGCAATGAACTGGTGACCTGTCCAGGGAATATTCACCTTTTGCCCAAAGAGATATGTACCAGCGCCCCCGCGACTCTGCACAGATATGTGGGTATAGACGATAGATGAAAGGATAAAACAGTCGTTGTACAACAAAGAAAATAAATAAAGCAGCACAATTATTAAGTTCACACTGTTTAAAAACTACACCTAGCAAGCAACGTGCAGCATATCTGTTAAGCAGCAGATAGCTCAACTAATTAACCCCCTAATATCATATTGCTCTACTTTGGTTTGCTGTGCAGAGTAATTGTTGCCTTTCTGTTTTAAATTAAAGCAATTCCATTATGTTACTTGTCTCAATTCATCCTTCCATCCATTTTCTATACCCATCCATCCTAATGCAGGGTTGCGGGGGGGCTGGTGCCCATCTCCAGCGGTCAAGGGGCGAGAGGCGGGGTACACCCTGGACAGGTTGCCAGTCCATCGCAGGGCAACACAGAGACATACAGGACAAACAACCATACACTCATACCTAAGGGCAATTTTAGAGAAACCAATTCACCTAACATGTTTTTGGAGTGTGGGAGGAAGCCTGAGTGCCCGGAGAGAACCCACGCATGCACAGGGAGAACATGCAAACTCCATGCAGAAAGACCCCAGGCCAGGATTCGAACCCAGGACCTTCTTGCTGCAAGGCAACAGTGCTACCAACTGCGCCACTGTGCAGTCTCGATTCATTTTGTATAAAAACTGTGCCCTCATGAAACCATCGTATTTTACACCGGTCCATGCCGCTTTATTCAGCATGTAGCTGTAGCTGCAGCTGCACAAGGAGATCCGACTGAACCCGCGGCAACGAGGACAGCTGCAGCGGACAGTGGCTTAACTCCACTGAAGTGGAGCACAGAGCCTCGGCACACAGAGAACATTCAGCTCATTTAAACTGATACATAAAACTGCATATTCAGCTCAGTTTCTGTACTCCTTTATTCTGAGCAGGAGGTTCTATTAAAGACAGTGTAGTGATAGAAGGGGCTGTGTGTGGATGGAAAAACACTAATAGTACTCTAATAAAAGCGATAGAAAATACTGGGTGCTATATATTTCTATTCAATTCAATTTAAAAAATGCTTGATTTATATTAAAAGTAAAATAAAATGATGTTATAACTAATATTATACCCAATGCTGTTGGCTGTGGGCAGGAAGGATCACCTATAGCAGTCAGTATAACACTGGTTCTGGAAAAAAAACACTTTTATAATTATATAAAATCTATATAAGAAAATATAACATGAAGGCAAGGGTATTTAAGATTCCATGACAAAATTTCATACTGAACCACACTCAAATTTCCAGAGTTCTTGGGTCATTTTGGCGCATTTTATGAATACAAAAGTATAAAATGACTAAAAGATATCCATACCCTGGTCAGAACTTAAATATGAAACCTGCAATAACTACAAAGTTTTAGAGAGGAAGGAAGGATGGACAGATGGTTAGACAAATAGATGGATGAACAAATTGTTGGACCAACACCTTAAAGAATGAAGAACGGATGTCTGGAAGGATGGATGTTTGGATGGACCGACTGATGGATGGGAGGAAAAATGGAAGGACAACTACTATACCAGGAGTCGCCAACTTAGGTCTTCAAGAGCCCACAGCTTCCTCCAGCTTTTAAATACCTCCCTTCTCCGACACACTTTAATCAAATGAACTGCTCGCTACCAGAACTCCGCAGAGCTTCATGACATGCTGGAGGTACCGCAGCCATTGATTTCAGGTGTGTCAGCATTTGCAGGACAGTGGCAGTCGAGGACTGGAGTAGGAGACCCCTGTACTAGACAATAGGCCCGTTTACACTATCGGGACTTCCGGGTAATTTTACCGGACCTTCACGGTATGAGAGTCTCCACTTTACCAGGCCGGCCCAATAGATACGCTTTATGGGCCATTTCAGGATTCAACCGAGAACCTACCTAGGGGTGTGTACTCAAAAATGGCCTGGTAGGGTCGCTAAGCGGGACATGTGAGTATCTCATGCTGATTGGTTGTAACTCAGTGGGAAATTATATCAGCATCCCAACAACCAGCTTTGTAAAATTGGAAGAGTTGCTGGCGAAGCGGTTTTTAATGTCACAGCAAACAGAAATGCGACAACCATCCCTGCTTCTTCCATTGTCAATCTCATGCTATTCTCTGCTGCTGTGGCCATCTTTTGGCTCAGATAAGTTACGTCACTCACTGCCGAAACAATCGCAATATGCTGGTGTCTGGGCAAATTCCTTAAAAGGTACAGTGTGTAATATATTTACTTGTTTACCTTCAAATTCTGTGTCCCATTCACAAAATTGTCCTTTTTCATTAATATTTCTCACCAAGGTCTATTCCAAGTCTTTAAATACAACAGCTGTTTAGGGACATGCAAGATATAATGCTCCACATTTTGTGTCCTCTCTCAAAAGCACTGATCTTTGAGAAGTTGTAGCGGTTCTCCTTCTCCTTCTAAACCTTGTGTGGGGGATGGCCACGGTTCTCTCCGTGGCAGCCTGGCAGGGTTTGGGGAAATTCAGCTCCTTCCTCTTGGGTAGCTTGCCCTGCTTCAACCACATGTGACAAACCTCTGCATCTCTGTGCTCTACCTCATCCGTGTCCTCTGCCTGTCTCAAGTGACGCTGAATCTTCCGATGAGATCGGAGTCCGTTTAGAGAGAAGCAAAATATATATACTACAGACTCCACTACCTTGTATATAGCCAAAATGGCAAACAATCAAATAAATAGCCTCAAATATATAAAATAAAATTAAAAAATGTAGTTTGCTTGTTACATTAGCTTGGGGTCATTACAAATTTGCTAGTTGCTGTTAGCCATGAAATACAGCAAACATAATTAACATCAACATAGCTAACATTTAAAAAAAACAGTTTTTATTATTCAACACATATTTAGATAAAATGTAGAAAAGAATACAGATTAAAAGAACGGACCTGATCGCGGGACTGAAAGCTGAAAGTTGTTAATCATATTTCCTTGTTGATGCGTGTGGGCTACCGTAGCTGCAATACCTAGTCTGAACTGTGTAGAACTAAAGAGTCAAAGAATATTTTACACATTGTACCTTTTAAAAGGGCCAATTTTGTTTGGAAACACGCCGGCTGAGAGGACTGAGCCGACGCATTTCCCTTGTCACCTTCCCTCCTCACGGAAATGCTGCGGAACTCGTCTTGTGGAAACGGGCTTAATGTGACAGGAAAATACAGTCTGGAAATACAAATATTTTTCACACTTGTCAACACCTTGAAAATAGTTTCAAATTGTAGACTTTTTCCTTAGAGCGCAAGAATCCCACACACTGCTTGGGTACAACTTCGTGACAGGTAACCGAAAGTAACCACCACCGAGTCTTGTGATGAGAGAGCTGGCTTTAACCAAAACCGGAGAACAGTTAGCACATTTAGGGAAGATGCAGGAAGGTATGAAATGTCACTGAGCTCATTCGGCAGCAAATCATCAATGACCTCATGCTTCTACTTTTAACAGGTCAGCACCCAGTGGGCCCAACCCTGGGTGGGGTGTGGGGTGTACAGTGGTAGACTAGAGGTGATGATGATGACACACCAGTGTAAAGAAAACATCTCAACATGTGACACATGAATCTACAATATGTAATCAATTATCTCAAAACATGAAAAAATACAGATGTAGTTTTAGTAATAAAGGCTGCCTTAGTCAGCTGTGATGAAGTGAGGAGTGATGCAATTTGAATATAAAAAAAATACACCTCATATAGACAAATGATCATGACAAAGGGGAAAAAAATAAATCACATGAAACTCTCACAATGACTCCCAAATGACACCCTTTTTACACCCTTATATCAGTCATAAGAAAAGTGCCCACTGTTGTCACTGCTGCAGGGACACAAAACAATGCACCAACCACATCATGTTAAAGCAGCACTATAACACTTCCTGCATTGGGCTCAATTTCAGTTAAAATATTAATAAAACCTGTTGGAAGCAGCGGTCACTTTACAGGGTTTACCTCTTCATCATCACTGGGTAAGCTCTGGTGGTCAGACTCCGCTGTGTCCTGCAGCCTCTGGTATTCTGCCGTCTCTCCCATCGTGGGGGTCGCAGCACCTGGCCGGTGCCCTCACAGAGGCTGGGTGGGGTCTGTGAGTCCTCAAAGACCTCAAACAGCAACGGCTCCAGTCAGCAAGCAACCCGCGCATTCAGCCGGTCAATCAGCTTGCGTGAAGACCCATGCTGTCATTGGGGAGGACAAGCACAGCACAGCGTACACAGCATTATTCCAGACAGCTTGGCACATTACAGTATGACTTGTATCTGAACTTTGCTGCTGCTAAATCCCGCTGCTGTGATGCCAACGTGATTCCCTTAGATATTCAGGCTGAGTCAGCGCTTGTTGGGGGGGAAAAAAACAAAACAAGGGGAGGGCCGGACAATGAGAGCCTCAGTTTTCACACGTTCAACAACAGGGCGTACTTCGCTGACTGACCAGTGAGTGGGAACACAGGTGCTGAACGCCGCAGGAATGTGCTCCTCAGGGAACCAGCTGGAGGCAACGTTGCATGCAGGAGAAGACAGAGTCTCGGTTTCTGCAGAAATCAAGAAGACAATCCAGGACTGATCCTTTTTTGCACATCGGTAGCTTCTGCAGGATGCACAGGAAAGGTTTCTCTTCTAGAATACCAATGTTGCTTGTTTTATTGCGCCCGCAGGACAGAACTGCTATGCTGATGCGGTCAAGGTGCGGCACCGAGGGAATCCAGCAGATTACTTCTATCGTCTCAGCCTTCATTCCCTTCAACCTGTCTCTGCGATGCTCAGCTCTCCTGTCATCGCCTCTCTCCAACTGTCGTGCATTCTGCTGTCATGCTGACGCATGCTCTTTAAGTCCAGCGGTGCTCCCCATCTCTCTCTCTCTGTCTCTCGCTCTCTACCACGTTATTATTCCAGGCCACAGGCATCACTAGGGTCAGCCTCCTGCCTTCCTCTCATCGACAGTACACACATCTCACAGCAGCCAGCTAGGACAATCTCACTCCTAAAGCTGCTTTTAGAATTTCCCACCTGTGTTCTTTCGTACATCTATGATCATCCCAGAATTCTGATGTGGCTGCTCTGCTTTGAAGATGACGCCTGGGGTTTGGTGGTGGTGGTGGTGGGGGGGGGGGGGGTTTTGACACAGCTTTGTTCTAAATAGACCACTTAATTGCACGGTCGATGGCTAATCCCTCGCTGTTGTCGTTATTGTTTTCCCCTCTTCTACTCTTCATTACCCGCAGCCTCCAACATGCTTTCCACACCCGCTACCCGTTTTTTTTTTTTTTTTTTATATTCCATTTCAGCTTTGGCTCAAAGATGTGATGGGTGGCCGCCTTCTCTATTGCCGTGGCAACATCAACCAATCCCCCACCACCTCCCCTCTCTGGTGTCCTGCGGTCACAGTGGTCCAGTCAGCGGTGGTCCTTGCAGAGGGAGCCAATGAGGGCGAGGCAGGCATACAACAGGAGGGGAGGAGGAGAGAGAGAGAGATTCAGGGGAGTGGTGGGGGGCCGAGTCCTAATGAGGAGAGTTAATCTTCCATCTGAGAGGGAGAAAAACATGGCCATGCGGCTTTGTGTGCATCAAAAAGCATCTCTCCTCTACAGGGAGGGTATCCAGGCCATCTGGATCTTCACTAAGCGGACATCTGGATGGCAGAGAAAACAGCGGAAAAGAACAATACGCACGTGTAACCCCGCCTGCTGGTCTTCACAACGTTCTGGCGTGAGCACGTACAGATACAGCTACATTTATAGGCACTCCTGTAGTACAATCTGGTTTGCTTTTTTTAAATCCCACCTTTAGTGTGAGTGCATTTATGCAGTGGAGGAAAAATGTTTGGTTATAAAACCAATAGTTTTTAACATAATCACTGGTAACAAAAATAAAATAAAAATCAATGAAGTTGTGTATGTAACTATAAAAGTATTTTTTTTAATTTAGATTTTCCTGTTGATATTAGTTTTTAGGAACTTCTAATTCATAAGCCATGGGTTTGTTTCTCTAGGGTATAAATATAATCTGATGCAAAGGTCCATTTTTAAGCCACTGGCTACTAGTTATCTTGCCACCTCGCACAGAGAGGGGGATGGTAAAGGGGTAAAATAGAACTCCAGCAAAGAGTGGGATCCTGGGGTAATCAAGTCTCCTTAACAATGATTGATCAATAGATCGATAGATATACAACTTTTCTGTCCCACCATTATGTGGAGCCTGCTAAACTCTACCTTAACTGGAACTGCGTGGCTTAAAAAGATTGAGCTTTTCTGCAACAAAAACACTGCTAAGTAGAGTGGAGGATCCATGATGCTCAGGACATGTAGCCTGTAGGGACCCCTCTCTCCGCATGCTGCAACCTTATGCAATGCTATAGAGTAAGAACCGACCTGTCCAAAAAGGGGCTCCAGTAATAAGAAACCCAATTATTTCGCTCCACATTTAATAAATGAACTCAAATTAAAAGTAGAAACTCAAACAAAAAAATTTTAGTGAGAGGCAGTAACAGAATAATTTATTCAAAGAGTTTTTAAACATCCTTAACAGGGGGTACCCATAAATGTGAACTGCACCGTTTAATCTTGAATTTTGTGCTTTTTTTAGTCATGCTTTCAGATCTTCTCCCCATGTTTTCCTTTATCCGTTCGCATTTCCTGTCCCAAACAATGGAGTTTTGTTTGTCCTTCCCTGCTTAGTACTTTTTTCCCCATTTCCAAGTCTAGCTGACTGAACAACCACTAGGTTTGTCCCTTGTTCGTCTACATCCACTAAGCACTATGACAGAATCTGCTCTTCTGAGGCTAGCTGTCAAAAAACTACAAACAATGGTTTACCACCAAGCAAATATATGCCCATCTATACATGGGGAAACAAGCATTTACTGTGTGAAATAAAAAGCCTGCTCTTTGGGGTTGGAAAATTATTTTAACTGAAGCTAAAATGTGCAAAAAGTAGAAGCCAATCCTGCTGCTGATAGAACACCTTGATTTAATAATCAGCCAGCTTTATAAAAGCAGGAGTTTTTGTAGTGTACTGCTCTGAAGCATACTATGCCAAGAAAGAGGGAAGACATCTGCAATTATCTTATTGAAGCAAGTATTGCTTCCCATCAAGTCAATCATTCTGCAGTGAAAAAGAAAATTAACTACATAAGGAAAAATGTAAAATAGGCTGCCGATATTCCCGGGAGTGGACGGCCAAGTAAATTCGCCCCAAATAAGACTGTGCAACGCCCAAAAACCGCAACATTTTCAAGAACTCGATCTCAGCCTCTACCAGTCTCAGTGTTTAAATAATTCAACTGCAAATTAAATTAAAGCACTACAAAGAATAAGGCACCTTAGGTTTACAAAGTGTTATCTGAAAAAAACTAAAATGACTTCTGAAACAATGTGCTTTGGAAATCAAAGAAAGGGTCATATTCCACAGGGGAATGTTTTGTGCACTGCATTTCCGCACAAACGCCTCAACTGTCAAGCACGGCGGTGGAGGGCTGTTGATTTGGGCCCATTCTGCAGCCAGCGGAACCAATCATCTTACAGTTCTTGAACTGATTGTTTACCATGTTGGAGTTAAATGTGAGACCATCTGTCTCACCGCAGCAGTATCAAGGGGTTGCAATGGTCCTGTCAAAGCCAAGACTAGGCATATTGAAATGCTTTGCAGAAAAAAACAAAAAAGAAACAGAAAAACTGAATTAACTGAATGAACTGAATCCATTGTGTAAAGAAGAGAGGGCTAAAATTCTTCTGCACCGGTGTGGAAAACGTCCCCTAGAAAACAACTTCTTCAGATTACTGCTACTAGAATGGATTCTAATATGGGGTGTAGTTGTTTTCTGGTTGCATTTCTTGCTGTGAGGCAACAGTGCCATCAACTGCACCACCGTGTGGTCCTAATCCCCAAATCACTTATCCTTAATCATCTAGGTTTAGACTAGATTAAATCTATGGGAGTCTGTGAATGCTACAAGCTTTTTCTTTATTGGTGTTTGTCCAATAACACACTTTGTGTACGATGTTAAAATAATTTGTGAGCTATGTCGTTGCACCCCTAGTCAGTCCGCTATAAGGCTCAACATGAGTGTGGTATATATCTCCAGCATATAGGTGTGCACAACTGGAGCAATCAATTTTTTTTCTGTAATCAGAGAAAACAAAGGGAGATGACATTGATGCTGTTCCTACATCTTAAACTCACAGGTCTGCCTCAAGAAAAGAGGTTTCAGTACCACCTTCAGCAACAATAACTTTAAGTGATCAACTTGGGTATGATCAGTCTCTCACCATTGTGAATAAATGATGGCAGACTCTTCTTTACAATAGCTTAATAGTTCATTAGAGGTTTTGAACTTCTTTAGGCATCCATTGCAATATTTCAACCAGTCTGATGCAGGATCTTTAACAAATTAATGGTTTATTTATTATTAGTTCTGTTGTGGACTCACATCTGTGTTTAAGATCATTTTACACAGGGATGGAACCCAAGTCCTGACTCGAGTCACGTTTAAGGGACTTGAATTGAGCAGCACACCGATGACTTGCACTTGGACTTGCAACGTTAGCAATTCCACATCTTGGAGTCCAAGTCCAATTTAATTCCTATGTTGGAATTAGCATGTAGCCGATGCTAATGTTAGCTTGTTATATTAGGTCAGATTACTGGACAAATTGAATAACTTTCCAAAATCTTTGTAAGTGTACGAGTGATATGTCGATTTATTGTTATCAAATTTATTTCAAGCATGTATTATTATTTCCCACATGCTATGTGTTAGCTTCGTGATAGTGTGTGGGCATTGAGTAGATTTTGAATAAAGTGAACCATGTATGGCTGTCATTATTCTAGTCTACACTCTTGTCTCTTATTTTTGACTTGCTCTCAGGTGATCATGACTTGACTTGGAATAGAACCTTCTGTTGGGGATTTGGACTGTAGGTTCCAGTGACTTCACTTGAATCCGACTTCGACTCAAACACTAAGGAATAAAGTGTGACTTGGAATAAAGAGATGGTGACTTGACTACAACACTGCTTTTACACAGATGGTCTCCCACTTGAGTCTAGAAAACCTTACTAGGCAAAAGCATTCATGGTCAACTCAATTACTGTGACGGGGTAGTAGCTGCAAAAACAAGCGCATATCATGAGACCTCCACCACCATGCCTTATAGTTGGTTTGAGGTGTTTCTGCTCATATACCGTCTTGGTATTTTTTACCTGATGATTCTTTCAGATGGTTTGCCATACTACCTGTGGTCTATCCAGTCTGAGAAGTAGTAGTTTTATTTTCTTTTATACCTAAATGTTTTCACTTGCTGATAAACTATCCCTAAAGAAAATTTTACCCCAAACTTTTGTAAATAAATCGGATGGGCAACAATAATTGCTACCATAAACGTATTGCTAATGACTTACCTTTTTGACATGGTGTTAATACACACCTGAATGCTCCAGAGCAAAAAAAAAAACAAATTCAGTACATTTTACATTTATTTTCCTATTAATTCCTGAAGCTTTTCTTTTCACACAACTATTATTCATTTAAGCAAAGCTTTACCTTTCACCAAAACATCACAAGCAGATGTTTAAACTGTATCCAAATTTGTCTCCATTAAAAGACTAAAAACATTTTCAAACCACTTTTCCCAAACTTTGCTCCAGAAGTCTGGAAAACACTAGTAGTAAATCATGGGACATTCTCTAGTTCTCAACCTTTGACCCTACCAGATCAAACGTTTGCCAGGGGAGGGTAAAACTGAGTCTGTAAACACCCTACAGTATCTAGCTCCATGATGGAGTGCTGTGAGAAGGCCACCTGACAGGCCATGGCTGTAATGACACACCGTTACCAGCCCAAGGCGAAATCCCCTTCTTGACATAACTGTTTAGAGCCCCAGAAACACCAAGTCCTGAGTCCCTCCTGTCTCTTTATGACTGTAAGTGGGCAGATCTCAGTCTCTGGGGGGAGCAATAAGCTTTTATCCAGAAGCTAGGATGGGGGGAATCCCGAATCTCTGTTGCGAGCTTTGCAAGACGGAAATTCAGTCAGGGTTATAAATTGGGTAGAGTGAAATAAAAAAATTAACAAATAAAACATACAAAAATGAAAGACTTTAAACTCAGCTTTCATGAGAAAATATATTTTCATAATTCCCCTTCAAAAAGGCTTTCAAAATCCTCTAATAGGCAAGTTTTCTGAAAACCCTAAACTATTTAATTTAAATCAGCTTTTGAGAAAACTAACAATTAAATGAAAACTGATCAGAGATTTAACTTCTCCAATGATCATATTTAGGATTTCAGTCTATAAAACAAATAATTGTTTACTTGTTGTACAAAGGTGTGCTACAAATTAAAAGCATAGGTTCTGTTCAATTCGGCCCACATAGTTTTGGACATTATACACTCAAAATGGTCAGGTACCAAAAGACACTGTCAGACGCAGGACGTTTCATACCACGGGGAGTCTCACACCTGCCTTGGCAACTAATGGCATTTTAAATGACTCGTGAAGAAATTGGCTGGTGAACATAGTCGCAAAATTTTAAGTTTGATTGGCCTGATCGATCATTCAGCAGCTGAAAACTTTCCGATGTCGTGAATTACTGATGGGAGAGTCCAATCATTACGCAAAGCCTCCTCCAGCACATCTTAAAAATTCTCAATGGGGTATGGAGTCTGTGGTGGCCAATCCATGTGTGGAGATGACGTCTCATGCTCGCTGAACCATTCTTTCACAATCAGAGCCCGATAAATCCTGGCATTATCATCTTGAAATATGCCTATGTAATGAGCAAAGAAGAAAAATGCATTGATTGAAGAACCTGGTCTTTTCGTATAGCCAGGTCGTCGGCTGATCTCATTCTTTGGGCTAATAATGTTGCTGAACCTGGACTTGACCAACTGCAGCAACCCCAGATCATGGCACTGTCCCCACAGGCTTGTACAGCAGGCACTATAGGCATGATGTCTGCGTTTTTACCCTGATGTACCCGTCACCCTGGAAGAGGGTAAATCTGGACTCATCAGAACACATGACTTTCCTCCATTGCTCCAGAGTTCATTCTTTATGCTCTCTTACACATTGAAGCCTTTTTCCTCCAGTTAGCAGGTTTTGTTATGGCCCAACGGCAATTCAGTCCCTCGAGTTCCCTTCACATTGTGTGTGAGGAAATGCTCTTACTAGGGCTGGGCGATATGGCCTAAAAATAAAATCTCCGATTTTTTCACACCAAATCCGATTTTAAATCGATTTTTTTTCTCCCTTTCTTAAACAGAAATAACAAATGACAGAATCTGATGTTTTTTTTTACTCTTATTTTAATATCTCCTTTGGGAGTCTACCTGAATTCAAAGTTGTGTGCAAAGTTGGTAGCACACACCTGGCGTCCAAAGTTTTCAGTAGGTAAATAAAGCCGGGCTTTTCCACTGTATAAACAGGCACCATATCTTTGGCAATATAAATTGTGATGGCATCTGTGATTGCTTTCCACTGGACACCGGTCTTATCATAAGGGACACAGTGTGAAAATTATTCCCCTATGGTGGCTTGTCTTTTGACGGTGTTTTGTGAGCTGCTGATTGCTTGAGTATCTCGTAGAGAGCAGCATTTCTCCCACTCGACGGAGTGCCTCCGTTTCAGGTGTTGAAACAAATTCATCGTACTCCCACCTTTGGTAGCAAAAGCAGTCAAACAGATTTTGCACCGTGCTGTTTGTTGCTCCAAGTCTGAAGTCGCAAAACCGAACCAGTTCCATATAATTGAAGAAACTGTCACTTTTTTAGGAACAAGTTCCTCTTTGCTAGTTGCCATTTTGATGTCTACGGGTTGTGAGAGACGGACTGGCTGACCTTGCTGCAAACTACGGAAGCCCAAGAGAGCAGTGGGGGGAGTGGTAAATCTCAATTTTCCCAAAAAGAAATCTTCTTAAACGGCAAATTCGTATTAATCGATAAAATCGATTTATCGCCCAGCCCTAGCTCTTACATTCACTAAAAAGCAAAAAGAAACTATTGTTTTTTCTGCCCACATTTTTCCCACAAAGACAAAGGTTCCCCAGTTTCCTTCCAGTTTCTAATAATCCGTCGGACAGTTTTTGACACAAGTTTAGTCGTATCCGCAATCCCTTGAGATGTTTTCTCTGCTTGATGCCAAGGATCTGACCCGTTTTTAAAAGACGACCGTGGGATGTGTCTACTGACATGGTTGTTTGGGAAATGCGACGCTTCTTATTGCATCAGTTGGGGTTAAATAGCTTGTTGCCAGCTCAAACATAATCGCCCATGCAGTAATTATCCAATAGGAGGCTCATATTTGCTTTGTTAAAGCTTCTGTCCGGATTATGTGAGGAAGAGAGAGATTTTTTTTAAATCAAACATACCAAGGCCCCTCCCAAAACATCCCTACTCCCGCTTCCTCTAGCCCCACCTCAACAATTGTGCATGTGCATCACCTGTGTGGAAACAGCGGGTCAAAGAAAAAAAGCAGCAAGCACTATTAAGCATCACACAATTGTATGTTTGTTATGGACATTTCACAGGTGAGCGACTTCTCCATGAGTGACGCTGTCTTCCAATATGGTGACTGTAAACAGGAAGACACAGGGCGCGTGGCCCCATCTTCACAGGCTTTCGCAAAAGCGCATGCATGTTAATTGACAGCGGACAAGGCTGAAACTTAAATTCTATTGGTTAAAAAAATGTGGCTGTCAGTGTGAATTGCATAGGGATCTATGGGAGGAAGGCGGCACTTAGGTAGAATAACAAATGTTGCAGAGCACCAGCCATATACCGTAGTATAGAACAGCACTTTATCATTTTAAAGATTTAAAAAAAACTTTGATGCATAAATATATTCTTTGGACAGGAGCTCTAAATCCAGGAGGCAACTTTTTTTGGCCAGCATTTCTTAAAACCAGAGTTAAAGTGAAAATGGTCACATACCTGTTTCTGTACAGACACCAGACAAAGCCTCAGCACAAGCTGTTCTGGCTCCACACTCAAAACCATTGCGCTGAGACAGAGGCGCTGCTTCTTATAGACATTGTAGTAGCACCCTCCCACAGCTCCACAACTGTTCCCAGATGTTACACTGCAACATGTTTCTAAAGAAGCGGTTGATAGGAACCAAAGGCACGCTAGAGCTGTACTGAGGTCAGTAATTCTGGGAAACTGTTGACACGGTGGTGACGTCACTTCCCACTGAGGAAGCTACAGGAGCTGAAAGTTATGTCGATATGTAATGTTAAGTGGTGTTCTAGCTTCCTTTGAAATACTGTGCTGGATCATTCCATATGGATCAGTTAAATCCTTATTTCCTAATTCCTTATGCCCAATCAGGACATTGTGGAAATTATTACGATAAGTTCTATATATGATGTTGCATCTTCAAACATTGTGAAGAAATATTGCTGAAGTGTTTGGGAATTGTTGTAGGAAGATTCTGAGGAACTGGCATTCTATCATTGTTAGAACAGATGTGAACAGGTGTTAAACAGGCCTCTGTTCCTGGTGGGTAAGAATCAGAGCCAGAACTGAGTGATTAACATACCAGATAGGGTAATGATGTACACCAGACTTTCTCCACACTCTGACGTGTAGACTAACTCAAAGAACTAGAACAAAATTCATTGTATTACAAATATAAAACAATGCCAAATATGACATCAAATAGCCGAGATCCGTCTCTCCAAAGCATAAATATATAAATAAATGTCTGTTCTGACTGTATCACATTACATCATTAGCCTCGTTATAGCTTAGGTCTTAAGACAGACAAACGGAAAAAGGATCTTTTGTAATCATGAGTTAAGCCCTGGAAATAATGTGAACCTATGAGAATACTATAAATGTATTGCAATTTCTGTGTAGGCACAGACTAATATGACAGTCACAAAAATAGTTTTTCATGAAAGTACCAGTTTTGATCTTTTCACAGGTTCTTCTGAAAAAAATGATCCGTTTTTGTGTTTCTGCTATTTATAGCAGAGGTCTAACACGCTGATATTAGGTTGACTTGGTCAGGCTATCTGCTGTGGTAGCCAGTCGGCAGCCAGTCTGCTGCTTTGGTTTCCACACCATGACTGTTGATGTTTTTTGTGACCAGAAATACAATAGACTCCCGCCTATTTATGGTTCAGTATTCATAGATTCTTGGGGGGAATATGAATCCAAGTTATTCGCGGAAAATCCGCTGAATCGCTAATATTTTTTCAAAGCGCATATCTACAATATTCGAAAGGAAAGGCTGCTTGGGTAGCTGTAATTCCTTGCTACAGTGCTACTTTACCCGCTATTAGTTGGTGTTTGCAAAGAAGCCAATAAAAGGTGCAGCATTTATTTTCCCCTGCCGCTGATTGGCTATACGCCCAAGAGAGAAATAAGGAACCCTGTAAACATTAGCTTCTGCGGTAGTGCTAAGACTGTGTTCACTGAGCGTATTAATGCATGTTAATGTATATGTGTATATGAGTGTGAAATTTTGAAAATAGGCAGTTATAGGCGTTTTAGAGGGGGTCTTAATTAACAGTGGATTTTAACTATTCACGCCTGTGGTCCCTAACCCCCGTGAATACTAGGGATGCACCGTGTTTCTAAACAGCCATAGTTGTCTTTTTGTTTTTGAGTAAGGGAAAAGTGTAATCATTTAAGAACTCTTAGTATAAATAAGGAATGATAGGTCACAAAAACAAGGCTTGAATCATGTTTTCAACACCTTTGAGTAAAGATTTTGAAAAGACATCAGAATCAGGTAAACTTGGTGTTGGCAGAGTAAAGCTTTACAAAGAAAAAGTGCATCTCTTAAACAGAAAAAAAGTTTTAAATTATAAAAACGTTAATATGGATTCAGCAACAGGGGACAAAAAACAAAACAAACAAAAAACAATTCCCTCACAACCACTAGGGTGGTTGATGGCTTAAACTGAATGCTAGCTCATTTGGAGTGAAGGTCAGACAGTGTCAGAGTCAGACCTGTTAATAACGTCCATCTAATCAGAGTTTCAAACCAACTTAGAAACTATTATCCACCACAAATCTCTCTCTTTTCCTTTCACAGAAAGATTTCCAATTAAGCCAAATCAGATAGGTGCAGGCAGGCAGTGCAAATCCTCTGTGGACAGAGGTGAGGGTCAGAAACTAAAGGACACAAAGTCGGAGTGTGTGTTTCTGTGCGTATGTGAAAGAGAGTAAGAGACAAACACACATTCACACCATCTAATCCTAGTCTCATGTTGACTTTCTAGGAAACATTGTGCATGTTGACTTTCTAGGAAACATTGAAGGGGCACGTGACCGGACATGGCGTTGGCACACTCCAAACCCTGTGAGCTAAACAGGTGGGGTTTAAGAGGGCCATACAGGCTGCAGGGACATTCACAGGGTTAAAGGGGAAAGTAAAGTGGACAATGACCCTCGTTTCTTAAACTGCGTTTTTGACTTCAGCAATCTAAAAAGGTGATGATGTTCGCAAACAGTCCAGAGTTAAAGCTCCTTGTGCCTAGATACACAACCTGCTGGGGATTTTGCATGAGTCTGAGTGGTGACACTGACCACAACTACTCTTCAACTCATACCTTCACCACACATGCCTGACCCTACTGTCTGGCAATCAGAGCACACCCAAAATCCAGCCTTCAGTTTGTACGTGTGACACAGAGGTGCTTTATTATAAAGATTTTTATATGACAAAAAACAAAACAAAAGAGACACTTTTTTAATTTTATACCCAAGAAGAGTCTTAATCTTGGTATAAATCAAGTTTTTCCGTCAAGGCTTCAGATGTTTGATAGAGAACATTAGAGAATAAACAGCTTTATTAAAGCCAATGAACACAGCAGACGTTTAAAGCTGGACAGTCCTGTCAACTGCAAACCTACCAGGACATTATGGTTACAAAATTTCAAGACAGGATTTTATTGCGATACGATAGCCGTAAATAGCAACAGCGATATCAATTAATCCTCTTTTTCCAGGCACTTTTGCTCTTTATCATTACATTGACGACCCCACCACTCTCCAACAGCGTTGCATCTCAGCCTTTAAAAGATGTGCATGTAATGTGGCCATTAAGGGAAGTTCACGCTCTGCACGACTGTGACATATGTGGACAGTTATAGTCCTTGGGCCAGAGCCCAAAATTTCACTTGTCGGTACCACTCAAGGTGACAAAACTTGCTTATGCATTTTGAAAAGATCTATGTCTGTAGATGATATTTTGGTATGATAACCATTCCTGAGTGGTAGCTGTATCATAGTTATCATCTCATGAACTTACCCACCCCCTTCAGAAAACTAAATTTTACATGCTGGTGCATATTCTGGTTTAGACTCGTGTACAAGACATCTATCAGTTTTTAACAATGTTGTATTTGGTATGATTATAAAAGTCCTGTTTTAAGGTTTCATTTAAGGTAAGATGGGAATCTCTCTGACCAATATAGAAGCCACTGTAGCTCTTTAAACACTCAACAACACACCAGTTTACACCATTTTCGCCTAAATGATATACTATCTTTTAGCTCTGTATCATCTGGGAACAATAGGGGTACAAAATATAATAAGTGAAATATTCAAAGGGCCATAAGGATTCAGGAAATGTATAACATGCCAACATTCATTCACTGTCATGGGTGTTTCTGAACATTAAAACATCTTTAGGCACTAATAAGCTGCAACTAGAAAACCATTAGGCTGATGTCACAAACTTGTCTTTATTATGAACAGGATAAAGACATGACACTAAGGTGGGTAACTTCATGAGATGATAACTGTGATACAGCTGCCCCTCAGGAATGGTTATCATACCAAAATATCATCTACAGACATAGATCTTTTCAAAAATCATAAGCAAGTTTCGTCACCTTGAGTGGTACAAATATCTGGTTTGGCCCATGGACAATTAGATGAATTCCTGTCCTTTGAAATACATCCTAAAGCTGCATCCAAGATGTCCTTTGTAAATGTAGATCCACTTTTATGATTGCAGATCTACCAGCCACTGAAAAGTAAATCTGTAGGCTGTTTCAAAAGACAATGCCGGTGTTCTGTCGATGTGGCATACCCTGTCAGAACAGCATACAGGAAGTTTATTTTTATAGCGCCGTCTGTCAGTTTTGCCTACTTTATCGAAACAGCCTACCAGTGTTTGTGACGGGGTCTGGGTATGCTGTTTAGACAGGTCTTTGCTTCATAGAAAATACAGCTTATAAAAAGGTATGCCGTTTTGATAGCCACTTGTTTAATAGAAAGTACAGTTTATGAAGGAGTATGATGTTTTCTTGACTTGTTCATGGCAAGTCTGAACCCGGGAGAAGTCGTTCTGATCCCGAAAAAGAGCCGCATGGACTCCTCACGCCTTTAAAATTATCCACATGCGCATCTTGTAAATTTAACACTTAAATCTTACATCTAAACACTGGCATTTTTTGTCAGCCATAACTGCTTTAAAATCTCAGCAAAGTATTTTTCTCTTTTTTTTCTGACCTTACAATTTCAGAAAATATCTTAGTTTAAATATAAAAATTGTCTGACTTTTTAACAGAGTATTTCCGAGTTTTTTTCTTGAAAATGTGTTAAATTCATCTCAAAATCTTTTGACAGAAATTTACTAATTTTCTATTTTTTAGCCTACTTACAATGGCCCTAATGCACCCGATTTAACAATTTAACACGACATTACACAATTTTAAGACTCCACCTGCTAACAATAATATATGGAAAACTTCTGTTAACATTTCTTGTAATTCTATAAGGCGTGCAGTTAGGTAATGTGTATATAATGTGATATTACAGCCAATCTTACAGATTGTAGCCTAAGGAATGCTGAATTGATGGTTTGATTTTAACGCATGTGCAATTCCACAAGTTTCACTGCTGCACATGTGCATTTCCCGAAGGTATGCCGTTCTGATATGTATGGTGTTCCGTCAGAACACCGGCATCAGTGAGCCTTTTGGTCATTCATTAGTGCTCAGCCTGTTGCGGCCATGTGGCACAATCTTTTTCACAAAAGATTACACGATGGCGGGATAAAGTGGGTTGTTGGGGTGGTGTCCGGGCTGTCGACGTGCAGGGTTGTGTATAAACTGTAAGACGGAAGAGTCCATGATAAACAGAGAAAATAGCTTGGATGCAAATTGTTTTTTATCCCGACTGAAGACCCGCTCCTCAAGTCTTTTTTTCAAGCCGCTCCAAAACCTGGCTGTCCTTCAGAGTCCCCGTGAACTCTGCATCACTCCAGTTTATCATTTCCGATAATACGGTTTACAAATGCTAAATGAACTCCCCATGTTTACTTGCATTTTAAACATTGTTGCCAGTCGGGGCTCAGCGCACATTCCACACATTACCATGACATCACCCTCTGTCGCGGCAAGGCGTGATCTACATTCATAAGTCCAGCGTTGTGGCAATGTTGCGGTAATATTGCTATCAAGCATGCCGGCACGAATGTCGCAATATTCAAATACTTTTGCGAGGAACTTGGGAGTGAGCTTTGACAGGAATGTAACTTTTAAAAAAGCAGGTCAACGCTGTAATCGAAGGTAGTTTCTTTCATCTCTGGGCAACTTGCAAAAAGTGAAACCTTCCCTCAGTTTCAGATACTTTGAGAGCGCTATCCATGCCTTCATCTCACCTCGACTAAAGGAATACTCTTTAATCAGGCGTCAGTCTGTCATTTGTTAACCAACTGCAATTGGTCCAAAACGCTGCAGCACGGTTACTAACGGAAACACACATGGTGTCTGCCGACCAAATGCTACTAGCTGCCCCGAGGTCCAGATTAAAGCACAGAGGAGATCAGGTATTTGCTGTGGCAGCTCTTAAAGTGTGGAACAAACTGCCTCTTCACATCAGGTTCTATGCAACATCAGGCATTTTTAAAGCCAGTTTGAAAACCACTTAATTCTAGGCTTTTTGTCAAAATCTGTTGTGACTACTCTGTGTGTGTGTTATTTTATGGTTCCCTTCCTAAATTGTCATCTCTTCCTTTGTTTTTATCTCTATTATTTTAATTGTACAGCAACTTTCTCTGGTAAATGATTTTCTTTAGCAGGGACAAGGAAGCTGGTAAAAACAGATGCACACATGTCGAAGATGCTGGTGGGATGAGACCCAAATTCAACATTTTGGCTTCTATGAAAACCCTTTGTGAAGAACAACGAACCTTGCACATCACACCTGATCACACCCTCTCCGCAATAAATAAATAAAAAGGTTAATGGCAGGATCATGCTGTGGGAAGGCTGGTCTTCGTAGATGTCATAAAAGCTGATCAGAGCTTATGAGAAGATGGATGGAGATAAATACAGAGCAATCCAGGAAGAACAGCTGGTAAAGGCTTCATAAGACTTGAGACAGGGAGGTTGACATTCCAGCAGAACAACCAAAAACTAGGAATGCACGATATATCTGCAATATCATCGGTATTGGCCGATACCAGTCATTTTATAACATAATGTATCGGTTTGACAAGTAAGGCTGAGCTGATATCAACAGATTTTTATTTCCATCTTGCTGCCGTTTTTGTTTGTGTTTCCAGAGGGGGAGGAGAGGAGGGTAGTCACAGTGGTGTTTGTTTCGTCATGCAACAGTGGTAAAGATGCAGCGCGGGATTGTGGGGTCTTTAAAGAAGAAGCAATGTCAGCGGTGTGGTCGTTTTGTTGAAATGGTGTTCAAAGCGTAGGGACACATAACATAGATAATATCTGTAAATATCGGGTATCGGCCCAAATTTTCAAATTAGTGCAACCCTACAAAAAACATTCAGCTGGCGCTACAATAGAATTGTTTGGTTTAGTTTAAGCTACTTTTGAAAAAAGAAAAAGACCTGTTTATCAATGTGCAAAAAAACGAGGAGAAGTTTTTCTAAAAGTCTTGCAGCTTTAATGGTAGCAAAATGTGGCTCTATAGCTCTATTAACTCAGGGGGTAATACAAATGCATGTTACACTTAAATTATACAAAACTTTTTTTGGCCCATCTAAAAAGGTCACTGAAGTTTGTAGTTTTATAGGGCAAAATGTAAAAAAGGTTTAAGAGGCATGAAAACCACTGCAGCTTTGGCCAAAGCCTCTTCTGGAAGCTTGTTCAGGAGACAGAGAGCTTGTTGGAAGTTAATATATGCTCAGGAGATACAGTAGCATAATTTTGACAAATACGCAAAATTCACAAAAATAAATATAACTGACATCTAACTTTGCAGCGTTATCCTTTCTGTTTTAATTATTTTCTCCGGCCACATGAGGTCAGTGTAAGACCATAGAAAAAGAAGTCAAATTTGAAGTCTTCAAAAGCATCAAAAGCAGGTGTAAGAAAAACGAAATGATAGTTTTCCACAAATCACGCATCTGAAATTTGTACCTTATGAACCAAAATTGGGGGGAGGGGGGATCATCCCTAGCTTTAACTGATCAACAAAAGCACTGCCGATTGCACAGAGAAAAGCATAAAAGTAGTTTATTGTAAAGGAATGATCTTAGTGGAATGGACACAAATTAGAAACAAAAATCTGAATTTTGAACTCACCAGACTTTAAAACTGAGCTAATTTAGCGGAGGT